>KN477021.1:59303-76608 GCA_000787095.1 Periophthalmodon schlosseri | reverse complement strand
GGAAAGAGATTGTTTTTGTGGTTAGCTAGCAGCAAGGTACATGAACTTGATATGAACTTAGATGATAAAAACAACAGATATGATTTACTTTGTGATCCTTTGAAAATACCACATTGTTTGCAGTATTTAAAGCATCCTTACACTGAGTGGAACTTTCATGGAATCATGCAGGTGACATTGCCTCTCCAGAAAGTTACATACTGTACCTTATCATTCAGATGTTACCTCCAGAGTTACTTGAGTAGTAGATCCCCCAAATACTTTGTAAATTCTTAATTAAGTCATTTCTTGGACCACTACTTTGTACTTCAACTTGAGTAATATAATATTGTATATTGTGGATACAAAACATTGTATTACCTTACAGTGGTACAGTGGTACAGTATTTTTAGTAGTAGTTCCCAATCCCTTTGTGGTAATAATAATGGTAGTCATTGAGTTGGTAGTAATTATGCTGTTTGCAATTTTTATGTAATTATTCACCACTAATTAATTCACAGTCCAACAATAGCGGCTACAAAAGGTACATTTATTAAAGACTTTTTTTTGTTCTTTTGTTCCAGCTAATTCCCTCTCTCCTTCCCTCCTTTCTTTTCTACACTTTTGTGGCTTGCTAGCTCCACTGTCAGAGAGATTTATGTATGAACGCAGCTTCATTTAAGCATTCACCGGCACTTCAAGCTAACATTTTAAAATAGAGAATATTCCCATAAAAATGACATGCGGAGATAGTTAGCATCTGTCAGAAGACACACTCACATTTGCTTATACTCTTTCACAGTTGTTTTGTTGCGACAATTCTACCTTAAATGCTTGGAATGAAAAAGGTGCTGCTGATTACATGTGCAGCAAAGTCATAAATAACTTACTATAGTAGCGTATGTAAACAAACAGTAAGCTCGCCACATTTGTACACACACAATTAGCATGTTGCGGTTGTTTAACGCGAATGCTAGCTGTTTTATGTTGCTGTTTGCTCACAAGGTTCATTTACATTTATGCTAGTTCACTGTATATTTTTGCATCCTAAGCAAAACAAATACAAGAGCAAAAATTAATTCAGCATACGGCTACAGATATATGTTAGCATTCCCCGAGAGTGTATGCTAAAGGTCGGTGTAATTACTGTGCAAAGTTAAACATTTGGATGCACTAGCTGGAATATATGCGTTAGCAGATATTGCCTTGTCCATGTTTAGCTTCTGAGCATCTTCAAATTTAGCATAAATGATGTCATGATATCAGTATAGCTTTGGCATTTCGATTTGTAAAGACGTATGACTCCACTCATTTATATGCAGAGAAGGCTATTTTCTTGCCAAATATGCTCGCATAAAGATATATTTTTACTTTTTTTTTTTTTACTTGAAGAAAACCAATGAGATAGCCTATTAATTATATTTGTAAAACAGAAACATTGGAATTAGCATTGTAAAGTATAGGAGAAATTGCATTTGGTTTCAACAGCAGTCATCTGGACACTGTTTTTGCAATCAACACATTTCAGCTCCCATCCAGAAGCCATTTTCAATTTGATCGTACTGGCTTGAAACCCTGGGAATGTATCCTAACCTGAGCTGAGTAAATCCAGCCCCAAAGGGAGGGATTACACCGTCTCTTCAACAAGATGGAACATTTTTGTATTATGTTGGGTACCACCGAGATAGTACAATTTTATCTTTTCTTTCCAAAAATGACCTAAAACCAGAAAATGACCTAAAACCAGAAAATAGAAATAATGGCTATAAAAATCATTAAGAACATGTTGTGCATTTTTGGATCTTTTTCAAATCTAAACCTAATTTATTTCCATGAAGGTCACTCAAAATCCTACGCAACTTTACTAACCATCAAACTGTGCGGATAACAACTACCCCTAAATCATAATAGCAAAAACAAGCACTGCAATATAATAATGCGTTGATCGTCATACTTACTAAGGCACTCATTAATACAGAAATCAAACCGCCTTGAAATAACTTTACCTGTGTTGCCTCCTCGTCTCCTTTATCCTCCTCCCTGGTGCCTTACACTCCCAGCATGTCACCTCACTCAGTGTCCCCCCTAAACGTGTTACTGATCACCGAGAGTTCCTGGCAGTGAGATTGAATAGGCGCAGCATCGGAGCGGACAGGCCCCTGATCACGGCGGTAACGATCACGCGTGTCAGGAGGAGAAAGTGGGTGGGGGTGTGACACACATATGCATCAAGTGGTTAGCGTGCAAACAATGGACACCTCTGCCGCACAGCATAAAACAGGTGATGGAGGAGAGATATCAGTCTGCAACTAGGGAAAGTGTGGGCTAAAATTTGGCTATCGTGCTGTTGCTAGCTAACATGATGAATTATGAACTGAAAGCAAAAAAAGAAAGAGATTTTTTGGTAGTTTCTTTAAAGTGCTATTTAAATACCTTAGCGGCTGTTATAGTCATTGCGGGTACCAAGTGTACTACTGTTATGTTGAAGTTAAAGTATTTGTAAGTAAGATCTTCCACCTGTCTTGCAATACATATACTTTTCCATAGTAGTTGAAGTAGCAGTCATGTAGTAGTTGTTGATGTTGCAGTAATAGTAGTAACTTGTGCAGTACTAGTGGTCATGCAGTAGTATTAGTATTAGTATTAGTAGTAGTTCAAAGTAGTTTCTTTTTTCTTCAGTCCATAGTGGTTTGATTTTTGTCGCGAAGTTCTGCTATTACAATTCACATTATGGGGGAAAAACAGAATTTACAAATTTATAAGAAAAAGTTGAGTACTTCAGCTTTAACACATTTTCACCCTTCCTCTGCTAGCTTAACGCTACATTAAACATCAAACTGGCATCTCAAAGGTTAGCGTGCCCCACAAATAGCATCGAAGTGCACCTGATTTAAAGAGACCGCAGGGAGTTGGATTTCGTTGTCGTCTATAGCTCCGGCCACAGCTCTTGTCCACATGGATTTTGGTGTATTGGATGTCTGCTGTTTGAACTTGATGTTGCCTGTCGCTATGGTAGTGACACATGACCATCAAACGCCATGTTACAGTGCGCGCGATCCGGTGAAGGGTGACAGCGTGACCTTTGTGTATATGCTCCGGCTGTGCGCTGACAGGAATCCACTTTTGAACATAAAAAGAATGGTGGAATTTGAAGGGGAGGCAGAAATGATGGATGGTTCAACAATAGAATGCAATGCTTTAAAGGTGCATTGTGTAACTTTTTTTGGTGGTAGATGCCTGTAATGTTCCTCAGTATGACATTAAATGTATCTATCATGCATTTATTCAATTATAGATTTTTTGTTGCTTTGGAAAATTTGAATTCTTACTAAGAGCCTTTCCACAGATCTGATCATTAACTACCTCTTATGGCATCACTTGCTTGTCTCTATGGAAATAGATAAGTGTAATGCCAATCTGTGGAACATTCTGGGCAAAGCTATAACATCTTCATGGAGACAAGCAGTTAGTGAACCCTCCCCCAGAAAAGTTACATACTACACCTTTAAGAAGTAGAAATCTGACACTATATACAAAACGTAACTGATGTTATGTAACTGATTATTCAACTACTATTTTATTGTTTAATAACTTGCTGGACTTACTGTTATGAAAAAGTTAGGGATTTGGTGCCAAAATGTTGAAATCACAATCTTGAATATTGATGTATAGCAAGCTTTGCTCAAGTTTGTATATTAGGAATGTATAGTAACAATACAATATAGCAACAACTAGATTAATATGAGCCATTCAAGTGACAGTTTCCTACACTATTGGCCTGTCCATCATCATGTAAAAACAGACTGATTTGATTTTAGAAGTGATTTTGTTCTTTATGCTTTCAAGCAAAAAAAAAAAAAAAAGAAACATTTTTAAACAAATAGGATTTAGTATATTGAAAACCGCTGACAAGTGAAAGAACATGTTGGAAATACATATCATTCACATTTAGTTTGAACAATTGTGCTATCAAAACGCCAATTTCACTCTTTTGAATTAGGTTGTCCCTTTACTTGCACTCTATCATTTACAATAACATCAATTAGAACAAAATCTTACCGCCTCTTTTCTTTCATTTTAGACTTCCACACGCCCACCACCCCACAACACCACAGTATAATTTAATCCCATACAATGCATTTACCAGCCTTTTAAATGCACCTGTCTACTTCCCCTTTGCTAGCATGAAAGCCGCTAAACTCCGGCTATTGATTGACGCGTAGCATGTGCTCCATACCCTGTCTTTCGAGTTGGTGTCACCACAACAGCGCAGGCCTAATAATCATTCCTAATAGGCCTGCGTAATTGGAAATAGCAACTTCATTAGTGACTGACAGGAGCAGGTGATAAGACCGGGGAATTCGGTGAAACCAGCGATGCTAGCAAGTCATTATCATCCCATGTGCAGTAGCTAGACTCTGTAATTACACTGGGCAATCTTCACAGCACAGCTCGCACTTTTTGAATCTCAAGTATTTTCCTTTTAAAGTCTTCTTCGGGGTGGCAGAGTTATCTCGGAAAGGTGGATGGCCCGGAGAAGAAGAAAAGCTGTAATGAGAATCGTGAATGTTTGATGCTGCTGGCCGCGCGGTGCCGTTAGCGGGGACCACAAGACTTGTTTGATTTTTAATACGGTAGACATTACGCGCGGACGCTTTTCATTAGCGGGTTATTATCGCAGTCCAAATACAATGTGTTGAAAGTAGCACAGGAATTTTGAGTTTTTGAGCATAGCTAAAATAGTTTTTCATTTGGGCACAAAGCTCGTTCATTATGAGAGGCAATCTAAAGGGACCAGTTTATGAAACCAGCTAATCTGACTTCAGTTTTATTCTCTGTAACTGCCCTGGTACACTTTGCTGAAGGTATGATTATTATTAAAATTTTTGTCTTTTTCGTGATCATTTTTAACATTAATAAAATATAAGCTGTAGCTCTTGGGAGATTGTTTTAAAGGCTCTGTACCCAATTTGTCTTGCCCCAGTACAGATATATTGTATAAGCAGCTCTTGCAGCTAAAATAAGTCCACTGTGTGCTGTCTGCGTCTAATTTAAAGTGTTTTATTGTCCAATAATCAGGAAGCATGCTAGTAGTTGTTAGCTTCTCCATGACAGCAAACTTCGCTCTGGTCTCTGAAAAGTTGCGAATGCTGGTTCTGTTTCTCACGCTTTCAAGACCGTACAAATCAGTTACAGTGACTTTTTTGTGAACTCAATATTTTAGACACATCAAATGAACAGAAAGCAAATATGATGAAATACTCAGAAATCCATTATTCTTATTATAATACCTACTGCTTCTCATGTACATATAGATATTAGATTGGCATATTTTTTTCTTCATGAGGAACGAAATTAAGCAACAATTTAAATTTTGTATGTACTGAATTATTATTTTCACCAATTCACAATACATTAATTAGACTTTATTATTTATTTATTTTATTATAATTATTTTGATGCCATATATCTTGCCCCCACGTAACTCTAAATTTCTCAGCTGACTCCATTTTCCTCTTGGTCATTTCTCACATTGTGCCCCAACTTCTACCTCCACATAACTACCCCGTGCATCTACAGCCATTACCTACCTCTACACTGTTCTTTTATTGTACTCTTCTATCGGCCGCGAATTGGTAGAACTCAAGAACTGTCTGATGTGATATAAAGGGGAAAAAAATGGCTCTCCAACTCAAGTGGCTATATAAAACGTTTTAGAGATACGGAAAAGAACATAGCGGTAACGGTGAGACGGCTTAGCTGAGTAGACGTGATGACTGTGATTGTTAAGATTGGTGTAATTTCATTCACTTTTCCACAAGGGGCTAGGCATTATAGGCTATGGAGAAAATAGAGCCTTCATTTAAGCTTGAATTGTACCTTGGCTGCACAGGTCAAATGTAGGCTGATTATTGCAAACAGCGATGCAGAAAATGTATATATGCAATATAATACATAATATATATTACTACTACTACTACTACTACTACTATAGTACTACTAGCACTACTGTTACTGATTGATACTATTTCAACTACTGCTATTACTACTCTTAATAACGTTACTATGACTGATGCTGCTAGTACTATTACTGCTACTACTCCTGTCACTATTACTACTTTTACTACTGCTTCTACTACTAATATACGCAATCTAAAGATTTTTGTTTCAATGTATTCAGTGTATTAAACAATATGTAAACTGAGTTGGGTTACATTGGTGTACATATAAAAAAGGTGAAATAGTTGTTTTGAAAATCTTAAAAGTCAAGTTGGAACCTAATCGCATAAGGGACAATGCACAATACTGTATATAACAAAGTAAACTGGTTAGTATTGAATAGCAATAAGATATTATGTTTCAAATGGCAATGCAATCGATGAAGTACAATTGTGGTTCTTGTTTAGTCCTATTTTTGTCATGGTTTTATTGTTTATTATGGTTGATGAATGGTTCAGTTTGGTCCTATCTTCGTCCCAGATTGCCATATGTAACCCAGAATAAATATTTTATATTTCCATGTTTCTTAATAACTGCCCATTGATTGACTACTCCTACTACTTTTAATACTTTATACATTTACTTCTATAATGACAGGTGACATATTATATCCACCTATTTTGTAGTTTAGGAATATTTGAGTGAGTGAAACGTTTAAGAGATCAGCTGATTGCTACTACTACTGTTACTACTTCTACTACTGTTACTACTACTACAACTGCTACTACTACTGCTACTACTAATGTAATATTTCTACTATTGTTACTACTACTATTACTACTACTACTACTGCTACTATTTTTACTACTGTTACTACTACTACTACTATTACTCAAAAGTGCTTTCCCAGTTTGTAGACCCTAACCACTTTACCCCCTCATACCTCCCACTGCAGAGGGTAGCAAGCACCAGCTACACCCCGTATCCGTCTTCTCCGTCCTGATTGGGATTCAAAAGCTTGTCCCAGGCCGATCGATACTGCATGATAATGGTGTAGTGACATTTGGGGCATGAGTGGAGAAGGAGGGATGAGGAGGAGAGGGGGGGCCGCAAAGATGTGTCTTAGCCCCAACTTTGTGTCTTGTTGTGATGGAAGTTGTCAGGTGGAACAGGAATTAGGATGCATAGTGTCACGAGCCTGACAGGTTCAAGCCATTTTCCTCTTCACAATGCTGGAGGTTGGAGCTAAACAGAATGCAGAATTCAGCATTGTTTTTGTTGGGAGTTTGACAATTTAAACCTACTTGGTTGGTTAAGATTAGTTCCAATAGCAATTTAAAGTGGAACTAAACACAGAATCCACTTTTTTGGCTACTAAACTGTGTATATGGGGTATGAATAGCATTAAGGCTATGGCTTATGACTGAAAGATGTCTTAAAAAACATACTGGGAGCGGGGTCGTCTTTCCATAGATCTGACCTGTAACGAGGCCTGGTGGCGCCTCTTGCTTTTCTCCATTCGGGATGGATAGGATTAATGCCATACTGTGGAACATTCCATGCAGTGCTATAACATCTTCATGGAGACAAATATTTGGATTATTTGAATTATCTTCTCTCTCTTTTTTTTTTTTTTTTTTTTCAAAGTTCATAATATTTAGTTTTGAATTTTCTAATGAGTCATCATAGAATTTCAGGAATAAAAATGTATTTAATCGGTGCTCGCTAAGGGTATAGTGGTTTAAGGCGCTGCACATATACGGCACGTCGTTTTACCGTTGTTGATTTTTTTTTTTTTTATAATAAAGTATTCAATGTATACTTTATGCAGTGTATCCAAATTGACCAACCTTAAGCAATCTCCATTCAGTCTACTACTACTTCTGCCTCTCCTCTGAATCTACACTGCACCTATTACTTACATACAAGTTTCTACCTTCACTGAGGATGACTCAGAGCTCTTTCGCAGTAGACCAGAGGAATGAATGAAGTAACTTTATAGTACCTCACTGGTTTAACAGTAAAGTACTTTGACATGTACATTTTGCAGTAGTGTCGACTTTCCCAAACTACTTTTCATTACGGTAGGCTTAGAGGAACTAAAGTAAATAGCCTCTTACTGTTGGCTAGGAAACTGCACATTACTGTAAATGTTACTGTATCAGGTGTCAGAAAATGCTTCTTTCACTGGAAACTAAAAGGCTTAAAAGCTTTAAAAACTGTTTATAGAAGCTATGAAATACTGCTTTTGACTATACCGGGGCGCCTGTATCAGAGCTGTATCAAAGTAAAAGTGCAGTTAATTCAAAGTACTCAGACACAAATGCATTACTATAGGTACTTGAACTTTGCTGTGACCACTTCATTCATACGTTTACTACAGTATTATATAGCTATTGCACTTTTTGATGCAACAACAATTGTTACTACTACTGATACTATTACAACTATTCCCAAAACTTAATCTGCTATCGTATCCTCCTACCACTACTACTAAAAATAATACAACTTATTCCTAAAAGGTACCTCCACTACTTTCACTACAACTTACTACTACTGCTACTACAATGACTACTTTTTTCTATTATTGCTATCACTGTTAGATCCCACACAACGTGTTGTTGTTTTTGTTTTTAACTTTGACCTCAAGAGTCAAATTCAATATTATAATATATATCTGCACTGGGGAAAGACACGGGACCCCATAGTTACTAAGACATCATTCTTAATAAATGATTTGTTCATTATGAGTCTTTTTTTTTTTTTTTTTAAATTAAGTACAGTTTCAAAATCAAGCGTTGCTTTGCTTACCTCCATAATCGTTGATGTAATCTCCTGCCAGCCTTCTACTGCCCACCGCACACAGAGAAGAGACACATTTGAGATTTTTATTCTTAAATATAGTTCTGACATGAGTGTTCTGTGGCAAGCTCCCACTTCCCCCCATGCACAACTGTCATGGCTGACTGTCAGCGAAAGATGAGGTAATTAAGAGGCTTTCAGTGCAACAATGCTAGCACTTTTAGCAACGCAACCCACACAGAAAGATTGCAAGGGTCAGGGAATATATAAATAAGCCATGTAATAATGATACAAATGGTGAATGAATTACTACTCAATAATAAAATAAATGACCTTTTATTCTTAAAAATGTGAAAAAATGAACAATTTCATTTTAAATGGTTTGCAGTGGTTCAGTTATTTCTCACCTACCTTGTGCATTCTTAGCATCCTAATTATTCATTGTGATGAGTTTATAAGTGTGTTCTGTTGAAGTAATGCTGGTGCTCTGTTAGCAAACTAGTTCTTGTTAGCATTAATTAGGATGCTAGCAACAACTAGCCTGCTAACATTGCACCAACATTACTTTCGGGTCATATTTGTACTACAGATATATTTTACAATATATCTGTTCTGGGACAAGACAAATTAGGCTTATTACATGAAAAAATGGGTAAAGTGCTTTTTAAATATCAAACAAAGTATATTTGATAAATAATTATTAAAATGCATTAATTCTTAAGTATTGTATCTAATTTCATACTTTATTGAAATGTCTTAAATAATTTAAAAAAAAAAAAAAAATCTTTATTAAAAATGTGTTGGAGGTTAGTGGTTCAGTTCCTTCTACCAACTGTATCCAACATTCCAATGAATACGCGTTTTGCCAGTGCGTTTTGCCAACATTTAATCTCTTTGGTACTTTCCCAAACAAAAATGTTCCTCTCCTCAAATTCTCAAATTCCAGTTGCACCATAGTCTTTCTCCTAATGTATTTATGCGAGTCCATTCCACAGTTTGGCGTTCATAACTGAAACCAAACGAATGTCATGCATCAGAATAATTGAATCCGGGTCCGAGTGTTGAAAACGCCCTCCTCCTCTCCTACTCCTCTTCCTCCCCCTCCTCTTCATATTGTGACTGTGTACTCTTTATGAAGCCATACATCAGCGAACCAAGCAGCCACCGAAATATGTAGGATTTGCGATTTCTTCCATTCATCTTTCTCTTCTCCTCACTCTCTTTCTCTCTCTCTCTCTCTCTCTCTCTCTCTCTCTCTCTCTCTCTTGCTCTCCTCTTCTCTCTCTCTCTCTCTCTCTCTCTCTCTCTCTCTCTCTCTCTCTCTAGTCTCTCCTCTTTCCTCCCTCCCACTCTCCTCTCTCTTGTTACTCTTCTCCTTCCTCCCCCTCTTCTATCTTCTTTCCTGTCAGAGAATAAATGCAAGATAGATTTGTTTAATATCCTACAGTGGAATATTCCTGGCAGTGTCTCTGTGGACACAAGCAGGTGCCGAACCCTCCACTAGAAAAGTTACACATTGCACCTTCAAAGGACCTGTATGTAGCCTGCGGTTTTAAAGAATTTTTAAAAAGGTATTACAATCGCAGCTGAATCTGGGTTGCCAGTGCCTTAGCCCGCGGACAGAGGGCACATACAAGGTTTTTCTTATTCTCTGTATATGGACAGGACATGCCTCAGGTCAAAGCTCAGAACCTCCAGAATTCACTCACTGAGCTGCAGAGGCTGCACTAGCACTGATTATTGATGACTGCAGGTGCTGGGGTTCAGGTAGTGGGGGTTCAGATCAGAGAGAGTCCTTTTAGGTTTAAACCAACTGGATTTCAGCACTGAAACTGGCAAGGCTAATGAGAGACTCATGTGAGGCTCATTCTGATTGGATAATCGTCCAATGTTTTTGTAATCAAGAATAAATCAGCATTACAATTAACAGTAAAAGTTCTATTTGATTTGAACATGTCTACCTCGTATCTGGGGACAGTCAGGTTATGTTTATGAATTTTAAAATCAAAATCTTACCTACAGTTCCTTTAAGCACCTCATTTCTTCACAATCTTCTCTATTGACTTTCACAGCCTTTTAAAGTGTTATTAGATCACTCTTAAGCCTTGTCTTCTCAATATATTGCTTTCCATTAAACTGCCCAGACATGTTACTTACGCTGCCACTTACATCGTCTCGTCATTCAATATCAATAGACTTCACGAGTAGCTAGCGTGAAATGTTAGCAATTTTAGCAATTCTTTTGTTAGCCTGAATGTAACAGCGTGCTTAAGTGCCACTCTCCATGCGAGGAACTATAATTTAACCATTAGATCATTTCAAATTGATTCACAACATTGCTTTTCACATTATATATTAATTCACTTGTCTTGCATCATGTATTTTACCACTTTCACTTACTAAGGTTAAGCTAGTAACATCCGTAGAGAGAGAAATCCGCTAATGGAAAAATCATGTAGTGGAATCCTCAAAGTGCATATAACAGGTTTTCATGTTTTCCTAATTAATACCAGGTTTGGTGCAATAGTAACTGTGGTAAATATTTATCATAGTTTCACGTCAGTTAGGTGACAGTTTGTGAAGAAAAGTTGAGATGAAAAGTAAAAAGAAATACAGGAAGTAGCGCTGAGTTCTAAAACAGAATACCTCTAGGACTCCCTAAATGTTAGGCTTAGTGTTACATTTTTTAACACTTTTTTAGCAAATGTTTATTTTTTACCTATATATTATTTTATTATCAGGTTAAAGTTACAGTTAAGATTAGGAACAGTTAATTTGGTTAAGTTTAGGGCTTTGGGATATGAAATGGTAGTCCCACCTCAGAATGAAATGTTAAACTTTTGGGGAGTCCTGAATTCCTCTACCTATGACATCAACATTGAAAATAGTTACCACAGGTCCTATCCCGCCAAACCGAGTAATGATTAGCAAAAAATATAAAAACCTGGCATATGTGTCCAATAAAGATCCAATAAAGCTGTGTGTAGGGGCCGTGCACTATGGGTCCGAGTGCAGTTTGTGTGTGTGAAAGCAGATTTAGGCCTATGGGAGCTATCCGTGGTGCTGAAATCTGATACTACAGGGATAGCCGTAGCTCACTGGTAGTATATCAGAAAATGAGAGCGTTTGGTGACCTGGTTTCGAAGTTCACTAAGACAATTTCATATTTTTCGAGCGAATTTATGGGTTTTAAAAGGTTAGATAAAAATACGACTTTGGTTTGTCGGCGCTAGCTTCAGTTATAAATGAGATGGGTAAAATTGTTGTGAAATGTGGGCGATCTGGGAAAGCAGATATCTGTGCCCATTTTAGTAACTTTTATTTGGTCCTAGCCTGGTTCTTGTCTAGTCCTGGTTTAGTCCTGGTTTAGTTCTCGGTTTGATCCTGGTTTTGATGTGACGTTTATGTGTTTAGTGTCACCAAGGCTATTTGCTGAAACTTAATCAGAAATACAAAGATTTTGGTTTTGGTGTTGGTTTTGTTTCTTTTTTTATTAACGTGAGTTGTTTCTCTTTCAGTAAATTAGAGTACAAGTTTATAATTATGGAAATCTACAAATAGCTAATATAAGCTTTAATTTTGTCTTACCTAAATTTACTTATCTACAGCTGCTTTACTATGTATGAAAACATTCAGGTTTGAAAATTGTATTAATTGTTTGCAATTACACAAGCACATGCATTTATTAATTTATGTATTATCATGTTACTATATTAGCAGTTAGCACTATATTGTTGCTTATATTTTGAAATAACTTTAAAATAAACAGAAATTATCAAAAATTTAAGACAAACTAACATGTAAGATTTTTTTTTTTTTTTAATCAATTAAGTCAGCTATAATGCACAGTTGTTATAAGATAATAAAAATAGCCATGCATTGAGATTCATTTTAGATTTAGTTCCCCTAACCCCCCAAACTATCGCCTTCTTTTCCTTTGAAAAGAACTTGCTGAAATCTTTTCTCCACCTGTCCTTTTCCTCGCCTTCTCCCTCACCTCACCGAGTTTTGATTGCCACTGGACAATTTGCCAGGACAGAAACCTCATGCTAGCACCAGAATGAAATAACTTTTAAACCACAGACTCCGCCCACTGCCAGCTCTCTGCGGCGTCCGTGTGCATATCAAAAGAACTGCCACCGGAGTGCACGGCTACGCATCCTCCATTTTGGCTCCACATTCACTCCGCTGCCGACTCTGTGAGGAGGATATTAGAAGAGAGAGGTGGACCTGAGAGATAGGGTAGAAGCCGAGGAAGTGATATAGAGAGATATGGGAGAAGTGGAATATCCAGGACTTGGGTAAAGTGTAGTGTGGTTTCAATACAGTTTATATTTATCTACTATTGCAAAATTAGGGCAATACAAGTATTTTGTTTTGTGATTTGACTCAAAGTTCTACTACAGTAAATTGATACAATTTTATGTCAGGAAATTAAAATACTACTGCTATAACTATTACTACAACTACTACTACTACTACTACTACCACAACAACTACTACTACTACTACTGCTACTACCACTACTACCACTACTACTACTACTACTACTAATTCATAATCATCATCAAATGTAAACATAAATACAATGAATAGTTAAAGGTGCGCTATGTCACTTTTCTGCTTGCCTCTGTATTGCTTTGCCAGGAATATTTCACAATAAGGCATTAAACTTATATATTTCTATGGAGACAAGCAAGTGATGCCACCAGACCAAGTTACTGGTAATATCTATGGAGAGGTGACCTAGCTCACAGCAAGAACACATGTTTTCTTGGTATTTTTAGCAATAAAAACATGTACATGAATAAATGCAAAATAGAAAAGTTTAATGCTATACTGTGGAACATTTCAGGCAAAGCAATGACATATACACGGTAGCAAACTTCCCACAAAAAGTTGCCAATAGCTGATATAACAGCTGATATATTTAGTGGTATAATAATTCACTGTAAACTCATAAAACTTAGTTTGACTCTATGGGATTTTTCCGGCAAAGCAATAACATCTCCATGGAAGCGGACTGCCCACCAGAAAAGGTACATAGTTTACCATTTTCCTACTAATTGTGCACTGTGTTGACATTATGGCTATAAGCAGTTTCCCAAAGATTCCTTAAACCACAATTTCACTCTTAAAGTTATTTTATTACTAACTTTCTCTTCAGATAACTCGCCGGAGAACCAAGGCAGTTCACAATCAGAACACACAGGTTGAATCTGTGCACGGGGTTGTTTGCCCGAGGCTCCGGCACTCCCCTGCACTCCTGGCCCTCCCCAGCCAGTGTCAGGGGTCCAAGAATGTAAATAATTCACTCCCTGGCTCACACACAGTACATACTCCACACGGCTATTCCCAGCCCCAGACTTCACTTTGTCTATGGGCACATTTACACAAAGACATTTTAGCTGCAGCTCTACCGAAGCCATTATTATTTTATCAAGAAAGTCTGTGCACTGTCTTTCTAGTCTCTTTGGGAGTGGATGAAGGAGTGGTGCCAAGACTAAGGTCAGATGTGGAATATGCAGTTTGTTTTTGGCCATTGTAAGCGGTTGTAATGTGAAATTGTGATTATCTAAACAGTGTAGCTGCTGGAGTCAAGTTGGACTTGGAAGTTGGAATACAAAAACAATACAAATACAAAACTAAACAATGAAAATACAAGAACAAGTAGTTTTGTCTCCAAAACTTTTCAACATTTGATGAGAACTTATATTTAGTGCAAGCAATTGTCTTAGTAAGTCATATCAAAGTATATGATTATATTGTCCTCAATAGAATTGCATCTTCTAGCTTGGATCCCGCCATTGCTAACACCTTAATTAACCTTAAAAAGCATGAACTAAAATGTAATTAATGCAATTCATAATTCATAATTCAAGAATGATTCAGGGGTAGTAAGTGCTTAAATAAGGGGATGGGGTTAGAATATTATTTACCTACCTTAATTAACTGAACTTAAACTCTTTGTTCATTAAGAATTCAGTTTTTGTTTATTCCTTATTAAATATAAAGTCTAGTTATTATAAAAAGTATCCAATAAATTATATGTAAATATGCAAATAAACAGCCTTCATTTTGATATTCTAATTTACTTTTTTTTTTAATCATGTTTTGTTGTTTAAAACTTAATAACCATATAATTTCTGGAGGGCATAACCAATTGAGGTATCTGTATGCACAGGCTTTGTCACATTATGAATTCATTTTGCCCTCAACCAATTCTAACCTAGTATTTTTGCTTCGGTTCAACAAACATTTGAAATTTACTGTAACACAATATTTTTCATTTCCAAATTTTCCCAATTTTGTACCTACCTTTTGTAGCATATCTCACAAACCAAGCCACTGTGGTTTGTTAGCTTTATAAATCTTCTCCCATATTGTGTTTTTATACCTTGTGTATCATAGCTGTATTAAACATTCCCTTTTTTCTGGTTATCACTACACTTTCTTTTTTTTTTTCTAAAGGCCAATATTATTTAGCTGAACAATGCTAGTTCTGACACCAAAATGAGTTGTTGTTATTATCATCGCTGCCTTTAATTGTGTTCCGCGTGGCCTCGGGGAGATGGGAGCAAGCCGCATCTTTTTAAATGCTTTTTATAGTCGGAAACCGAGTTTGGCGTGAAAACAGCAGTGCTACCTGGAAGGCTCACAGAGGCATTTAATATGGAAGAGCAAGAGAGAGAGGAAAGAATGAAAGAACGAGGGGGAGGAGAGAGAAGAAGTCTGGGAATGGGTCTATCAGTGGTTCTTATTACAAACAACAATTGACTGCCTTTGCATGTGTCGCTAGGCTAACATATACCTAGACTCGTAATTGTTGCAAAAAGCTGTCATCAAAACATGTAAAAGCTGTCATTATAAAGTTATAAACCTAAACTTGCCGATCTGGGATTAAAAAAGAAAAAAAGCAAAGGACACATTTTTTCTTCAGACACAATTACTTATACCTTACCCACCTTTCAGCTAGTGCATTGTCCAATTTGTAAACATCTCAATTTCACCCATTCACACCTCAACAGTCCCTCTCCTATGAAACCCTCAAATGCTTCAGAGCCCTCCTCCACGGTCAGCACCCCACATGTGGAGAGGGTCTAGCCCGAGCGCAGATCTCTTGTTGGGGCTGTGGTTTTGAGGCTGCTGGGTGCTGGCAGGGACACATAGGCCTCCTCTTGGCTGCAGTCGGATGGTGTCGGCTGGGAGTTAACACGAGAGCGGATTAGCCCAGGAGAAAAAACAGAAACATGATGCAGCGTGGCAGGACGATTTAGAAGGAGCTAATTTTGTCGGCTGTATCACTTGCATAATATTGGAAAATGGTGGTGTACAGGAGATGCTATGTTTCTAGCTAGGACTTACTTGGTTAATATTGCTTTGAGGTTTGAACTGTAGACAAAAAAAGAATAACATTTTGAAATAAACCAGGAGGCTGCTGAAAAACACAAGTTCTAGATCTAAGGAATAGTGTATGAGTCCAAGCATGGATTAAAGCTACAGTATATAACCTTTAAAAAAAAACTTTACTTAAAACTTACTTTGAGCGGGCTTGCATCTCCACAAACCTGACTCTTACTTGGCCTCCTGCTTTCTATAATCTCCTACAGTGGGGAATAAATATTCCCAAGTATGATTTTAACTTTATATTTCCATGGGATCATGCAAGTGACACCTCAAGAACATTACATACTTTACCTTTAAGAATTTGTTCCAGATTGATTTAGCTTAACATTCAGTGAGTGAGACTCGTTCCATTTTAGTTGTAGGCTGGCAGGATGGTGGAAGGGAGAAAGAGTCCATTTATATGAATAGTGGAAGATGGTTAAGACTACTAGTAGTAGACTTTGAATGTTTTTTTTTTTTTTACAAATCAATATAAAGATTATGATTATGTATTCCCTAATAGGACCACTTTCTACATGTCCTACCATATAGTGTATCTTCAGATATGCCAAAGTGTATGTATGCCTTTCCATCGTGCTGATATACTGTAAAAATATCAAATGTCAAACTGCCAGGTTGCCCTTTTAAAATCATTCAATTTCATTTGTCAGATACATAACAAGGATACCCCATCTCCCTACCTCTTTTTATCTCTATAACGCATCTCTCGCTCTCTTTGCACAAATACCAAAGAACGCATCTCTGTCTTTTTTGTCCTTCTGCCCCTGCCATGCCGCTACTAATCAGGCAGCACACAGCCGGTAGTTTGTTTGCTATCCGATAAGAGAAAGCACGGACTAGGGAGGGAGATAGAGGGAAGGAGAGGGAGGAGATGTTCAGGAAATATCTGTAAATTGGATTTGGAAGCATAGAATGGCAGGTATCTGATAGCACACAGTGGATTGTGTGAAAGGCAAAGGAGTAGGTGCAGGCAGATTGTGCTGAGATGGGGGGAGGCTGTAATTAGAATTGGTGTAAACATGGAATGGGGCCTATACTCAACGCATTTGTGTTGTAATTTCTAGTGGAATCTGGTTTGGACTGAAGTTGATGACTAAAATATTAATATGTAGGGTGGCATAATTGTATTTATAATAGAGATATATGAACAAGGGCATCACAAGTTGCTGCTATCACA
>KN477021.1:41627-59224 GCA_000787095.1 Periophthalmodon schlosseri | reverse complement strand
TGTAATATTTTATATTTTATTGAATTCTATTGCCAGGGCATAAATGGTAAAGATACAATGTGTAACTTTCTGGAGGTTGTACGTCACCTACATGAGTCCATGGAAATAGAAAGTTAATACCGTATTTTGGAACGTTCTCCATCGAGAACCTCTAACAGGTTGCCCCATAAGCATTGAAGGATGGGTCAAATGCATAGGACAAATTTCCCTGCCGGGACAATAAAAGTTAACATTAACCTAATGCCTTACTGTGGAATATGATGGCCAAAGGAACAATATTTCTATGGAAACAATCAGGAGGAGGTCCTAGATATTCTGTTTTTTGTCATCCCCTGATCCCTCCTGCAGTCACTGTCCCACACAAGAAAAAAATTCAAGTGTGAAAGAATAACGTGAGCTAATGCCATATGGTCCAATTCCAAGTTGCCTTGCACACTTAGCCTGAAGCACTATAGACTCATTTTGTCGCCACAATATTGCCATCTGTTTTCAATAAACCAAAAATCCTACCAAAATCTCCTCATTCAGCACTTTTTTTCTCCCCTTCCACTCACCCACCACTCCTCACGGTCCTTCCCCACTGCTTTGAATCGGATCCAAGCCCGTCTCCAAAGCGCTTGTTGAGTTTGATATGGAAATCCAGATAGCTGCTAATAAACAGTGAAGTATATCCGCTTCGGGGTGCCAGATACTCCGGCTTTTATCCCCCCTTCTCCATCTGCACGCCCAATCAGCGACAAGATGGGCCGCAATCAAACACGCGCGCCACTGCCTCCTGCCTCCTCTCCTAAGTGGTCTTCCTTGGCTGACCTAGATAGAGGAGGGAAATAGCAGACTTCAGCAGAATCGCAACGCCAGTGGTCTTTTGTCTTCTAAACGAATGGTTGTCAAAATGTTTATACCAAATAGCACATTATAAGGGCTGGGACTGAACTAAACTAGGAGTAGAGAACCAAATGTGCAAAATGTGAATGCAAAAACAGGTCTAAACAAGGCCTAAACCACGTCAAGAATTCAGCAACATCTATTCTGGAAATATCCAAGGTTTAAACTAGGACTAATCATTTTTATTTATGTATTTATGTATTTTTATGTCAGACTAAAATGAAGTCTAAACAAGGACTAAACCAAGGCTAAACCAGGTAAAACCAGTTTAGTCCTGATTTAGACTTGGATTGGTCCTGTTCTAGTCCTTGTTTTGTCCTGGTCTAGTCAAAATTTTGGTCCAATTAGTGACAATTTAGCCCTAATTTTGATGTAGTGTGTTTGTAAGTGTGAAAGCAGCCTAGGTGTATCTATCCACAAAAGATCTAAACCAGGACTAAAACAGGTCCTAACCAGGTCTCGATCAGTACTACACCAACTGCAAACCAGATATAAACCAAGGCTATACCAGTTTTGAATGGCAGCGAACTTAGGTCTCAACCAGGACTACATAATGTATTAAATGTGCTGCACTTGATTAGGTTTTTACTGTCTTAAAAACATGAAAAACAAAACTACTTCATTTTAAATTGTTTGCAGCGGTTCACAGTTATTCCTCACTTTCGAATTCCAAGGATCCTAATTATTCAACGTGCAAATAAGTGCATTTCACAACTTTCAGAGACCAGAGTGGAGTTTTGCTAATCCTAATGAAAACTAGCTTGCTAACAGCACATCAACATTACTTCCTGGTTTGCTGATGATAAAACCCTGCATAATTAGATGCAGACAGCACGCAGCAGTTTTATTTTGACCTCAAGAGCTGCTTTTACGGTATATCTGTACTAGGACAAGACACATATTACTTCATTACATTATATGAAAAAATCAGGTACAACTCTTTTAATTATGTCAATTACAATTAAAATAAAAAATGCACCTTAACCTGGACTAAACCAATGATTAATCCAAACCTAGACACTACACAAACCCAAGTCTGAACCAAGTCCACGATCACTTATTACCACTTGAAAAATCCTATCTAGCTGATGTACTTACACCACATGTTGAGACACACTTCACTACCTAGCCATTTTGCACAACAACTCCTCTATAATAAATACCTTATTCCAACCACTTCTTGCTTCGCCTTCACTTTCATTCTACAGATTGCATACATACTACTATTTACTCAAGTGCACCGAAGCCATAGCCCCACTTGACTTCTGGGAGTTATTTTGCATCGCACAACAGTAATTTCCTCGGCATGGAAGCGAAATATTAGCATCAACAATAGAATACTCGAGCATGGAGAGCAGACTATGCGGCCTGCTTATAAAGTGTTCAGGAGAATGAGAAACTAGGTCAGACAGGGCTAGTACAGTTACAAATGATCTGAGAAAAATGAAAAAAAAAGTAGTTATGGAAGTTGGGATGTGATTTGAAGGTCATTGCAAGTGTAGGAGACATATGGATAATTTACATAGCTGCCCTGAGAGAAATGCATATTCATAAAGTGGTACTGTAATGAGTTTGTATGTGGGATTGGAAGAAATGGAAAAATAGTTGACTTATTCAAGCTAGCGGTTGGTGGTTAGATTCCCAATATGAACACTGTGAAGTTGTGTAAATAACACACTGCGGTTGGAGTTGGAGGGACTGTTGGTACAGAATAACAATGACATTTCTCAATCTGAAAATAATAGATTTTCCATTTGCCTCATATTGAAATAATATTTTTATTTTATTTTTAAGCAATTTGCATTTTTTGCTTTGCTGTACAAAATTTTGTCATAGAATTTCTATGACCAAATCTTGTCTAGAACTTGCAATTTATAAGGACCTTGTGCTTGTTATATATTATAGAGATTTTGAGACAGGAGTGACTCAGAGGTTGGAGTGTTCACCCATCAACCCATAGGTCACCCAGTGTATAATGTTGTTATGCTCTAAATTTAATGCAATATTTTGGAAATGTCTAGGTAAAGCAGTAACATATCCACAGAGATGAGCAGTTGGTGAATTATTCCATCAGAAAAGTTCCATAGTCCACCTGTAAGAAATGCCTAAAAAAACCTCCCCATGTCTATTCCTGGCTACAATTTTCCATCTGGCTTTGTCCTTTATTTCTGACCCATAATAACATTCATAAGATACATTCATTTCAACATCTCTCTTCTGTATAATCCCCATTTACTTCCATTGTAAAGCGCTGACATTTCTACGAATCATATTTGACATTTTGCATATTGAGACACTTTCCTTCTTCCCACATTTTTCTTTCCCCCTCCACCCCTCCGAAGGTTACTCCGCCTTATGGTCCATTAGCGCGTGAACGAGATGACATAATGCGAATATATGGCCCACGTCGCAGCATATAGTTTTGCATGCGTTCTGAGTCAACCCACAAGCTAGGTAGCAAACCAGTTTGTTCCCCAAGCGTATTTCTGTCTGTTCCCCCCTCTCTCTCTCTCCCCGCCCCCGGATGGATGACTTTGAGCAAAGGACAGCATTTATTACAGCCTTGCCTAACTATGATGAATGAGTGATGAATTTATCAGCGCTTGATAAATGAACAGTCAAGTCAATGTGCATTTTGAGGTAACAGATCTCTCTCTCTCTTTCTCTTTTTTTCTCTTCCATGCATTCCTTCCTCTGGTTGATTCCACTTCCTGATGCATTGAAAACATACAATAGGTAAGTGATGCATTCCTATCCTTTGAGAGTGTGAAAATGTTGAATTGAGTTGTTACATATGTGTAATACAAAATCTATAGTGGATTGGAGGTGGTACATGGCACAATTGGTGTTAGGATTACTGTGAAAATAGTTGGTTTTATAATAACATCTTAAGTAGCCATAATAAAGTGCGAACAAAGACTTAATTCATAATGAACAAATATTTTATTAAGAATGATTCAGGCTTAGTAATTACTTAATTAAGGGGATATGGTCAGGGTATTAATTAAGCAAAGTTACTGAGACTGAATCATTCTTAAACTATTTGTTGATGTGAATTAAGTCTTTGTTCATTCTTTATTACGACTATTAAAAGTCATTATAAAGTGTTACCAAAGTGTTAAAAAAAATAAATTGTAATGCCAAAATAATTCTTATTTTGCAGTACAGAACAGATTTAAATACAATAATGTTGCCTGTTTTTTGTTATATTTTGACTTTTATAAACCCAATTGTCACAATTACTCCTAACATGCTAAGTGCAAGTATTTAGTGTTGACCTGTGTTGTTCTAGGGCAGTCATTCCCAACCCAGGGGGTAAGACCCCAAATTTGGGTCCCCAAAGTCTCCCAGAGGATCCTCAGGGGTTCTTAGAAATGAAAATTTCTAAATTATGTGTGAATTTGTGTGAAGGGATGGCATTTTACTTGCTTCTATGAAGTATTTTATAATCATTATTTTTTTTATGACATCTGTATTGACCAGAAATTTATTATCTTAAGACAGTAGCGTCTCAGGTAACAGAAGGATGTCAGGGTCACCAACATGTTCACAGGTAAAATGGGGTCGTCGGGAGAAAAAGTTTGGGTCATGCATGTACCACAGATCATGCATGGTACATACACTACCCAAGTTTGAGGCTCTGGTAACCGGGACTATGTATTGACATATATGAACATATATCCATGACTCCGACATGACATGTTAACCTGGCATTAGTTAGTTTTAGTCTAAAATGTATGTTTGAAAACTGGACTCTGGACAGGACTGGGTCTGATTTAGTCCTTATAAAGTTTATAATTACCCTGGATTTGTCCTTGAGAAAGTTAAGTTGTTGACATTGTTCGCTAGATAATTGTTTTGTTACTTCTAGCTTCATTTTACTATATGGAAAGTTCAGAGCACATGGGAGTCAGAAACATTCTTACATTATTGCTTTAGCTGGAATTTTACTCCATGCGGCATTAAACTTTTCTCTAGTTACTTTTATTGATTTACAGGTGTTTTACTATTGAAAACTTACTGTCAGTGGGCCGCCTCTCCATAGACCTGATCACCTGCTTGTCTCCATGAAGATTTATATGTTTAAGGCTGTAGTGTGGAGCATTCCAGGCAAAACCTCCATGGAGACTAGCAGTTTCACTAGAAATGTTACATAGTGCATTAGAGCGCCATAGCAATACTTAGAGTTGTACGTGAATGTGAATATTAAGGAAACTCTGCTGCATGCCTGCATACACCCATGCACTTAATTACACATTTAGCTCAAGAGTAGATGTCTTAAATGCAAGTTTGGAGAGAGGGCACTTCTTAGAGTTTTAGCATTAAATTTTCATAAACTTGCGGATAGTAGCTCATCTATACTTACCACTGCTCTCAAAGTGCAAAAACTCCAAGGACACTGCAGTATTAATGTGTCTGCTTTGGTGAAATCTGAATTGATATTGTAATCTGTTTGACTTCTTTCAAACTCCTCATCTAACTTGACTTGTCCGTTAATGTGCCAGATGAAATAGAGCTACATCCATAGATAATAAAGCATATTTGAAAGAACTTATATACAATGGAGATATCAAGGTCACTTGCAAAATGTGGTATATATTGAGGGGTGACAATGATGCTTTTTGTGCTATATGTGAATCAGAATTAACTTGGAGTACTCGAATTATAAGGATTATGTGAATGCTTGTCATGATGTATATTTATATGTTACTGTATGTTTATATGTTACTACTTCTATTTGTATATGGAAAATAGGAAATATAACACTTTACACATAAGGAATATACAAAGGCTGCGTCCGAATGTCAACTCCATAGCGCAATAAAAAGGGGTCACGCCATTTTGAGTACTGCCTGAATGTCCAGTGAATGAAAAAGTAGTGCATTCAAAATTCTGAAAAGTAGCGTCCTGTGATAGTTACTGCAAGATTAAACGCAGCTGAATCGAAATCCCAATTCGAATGGTCACAAAAAGCAAATTGTCAAGACTGCAGTTATTTTAGTAACTTAATTTCTTCTGCAAACAAACACACACACAAAAAAAAACTCTTTTATTATGAAAACACTGCTAACCCTGTAGTTCATCGCTCTACAAACATGTTCTGAAACGCATAAGATTCTTGTATTATTTTATCTGTTCAAATTTCAGTCTTCTCTCAAATGTTAAATGCTCCTAGATGTCTTTAAAATGTGAACTTTGATTATGAATAAACCACTGTTAAACTGTTAAATAAGCCTTGTTAGCGTTAGCCTCCTACCTTAGCATGATCTTTTAGCTATTAAATGAATAAGGGTTTGGGGGCTGGGGTGGATATTTGGACAACACCAAACACAATAAAAACTGTATGTTGGTCTGTTCATGCTCAGGAGGACAAGGCTGCCCACCATCACCCATGATATTCAGCTAAATTGATATTTCTTTTTTGTAGTTTTCAAATTAGATCTCAACATAACAGATTTACCAATTGCGGCAACTGGAAAACAAATTAACACAGCTGCCTGGCCTGTATAAGAATGTATAGTGCCTTCCAGCAATATTGGCACTGCTCATAAAATGTATCTATTTGTGGGTAAGTTTGTGTTTTGGAGGCCAGCTAGTCTAACAAACATTGTAATATGCCTCTTCCTGGTCGGCATGAAGCGCTTGCTCATTACAGCCGATTGCTTAGTGTCTCATTAATATGTAGGCAATAGTGGGAGATAAGTTATAGTGCATGGAAATGTGATGCGACTATTTGAAGAGATTGTCAGGTGGACTCAACCAAACAGAAAAAGTACTAACTTTGAGCAATAAAGCTACCTAGACTCTAGGTAGCTTTATTGGTAACACTTTATAATTACTACGCTTTAATTAGCCTCAATAAAGCACAAGTTAAGACTTTCATAATGAACAACTCATTTCTTGATAACTTAAGTACGGAGTTAGGAGTTAAGGTATTAATTAAGTAGCTAAGACTTGATATGCACTAATTATAAAGTTGTACTTTTTTAATTTACATCATCACCATATGATATTTCAAGTAGTATTTTCTGTTCACTCACAAAAGCAAGGTCCCACATCATTTCAACTTTATTTCCTTTTTATCCATCCCATAACAGCCAGCACCATGTTTTCACCTCCTAAATGATCCACATGGTCTATTTGCTGTCCATTATTGCTCACACCGCATTAGATGTATTAGACATGTTGTCGTACACCGGTAGCGTGTGTTCCAATTTCACTCCCTCATTTTGATCTTGTCATTGGCTTGTATTTGGAATATATGAGGCTGTTTAAATTCATGAGGTCACCTAGGGCCTCCCGTAATTGAAAGCACTTAGGAGGTTTTCAAAGGCCAGGCAGACGGTCGCCGTGGCAATAGAGGGATACAGGCCAAAATGGTCGACTATTTCACATAATAGCTTGGTAATAATAAGAGGGTATAATGCCGATGTTAGTTTTTTGTTTGATGATAATGTAGACCTGCAATGTGAAAGTAACACTGGGAGCAGGCAAAATAATACAGTTTTTATTTTTAAGTATAGTTAAATCCCTCCTGTTTCCAGTAGAAGGTGTGGTGTTGATGAGTCAAGGAGTTTAATTGAGGTTAAAAACAATAGCTGTGTTGTTGTAAAAGGACTTTGAGCTCTGAAAGATCAAAATCTAGTGAAGGTTTATAAACTTTAAAAACACAGAGAAATAATTTACTTAACAAATTTGTCATACTTTTCCTTCATTGCATTGGTAAATTATTCCTTGCACCTAAATTAAAGTGGAACTAACCACTAAATATACTTTTTTTGCTGCTAAACTGCGTATATGGTGTTTTAATAGTTGTGTACTGTTCCTAGTCTTTTTTGGCAATTTTACAGCAAACTACGTAAATCTGCAAAAAAGAAGTGTGTGCTACCTCCAGTGGTCACTGCAATGTCAAGTACTATGTGACATTACGCGTGATTGCCCTGATGTGGGTGTTTCTGGTTACAAACACCTAGCTGCAGGGACGGAGTCGTAGTGTGGATACCTGTCAGACCAATCACACTGTTCTTATGCCTCTAGACCACCCTCCCCTCCCTCCTCCCCCTCACTCTCCTCTTTAGTCCTCCAGGTACTGCCCAGTTTAGCAGCTCTAGTTCCAGTGTTGTTGTGGGAGCTTTTGGCACTGCCCACTCAGTCCCTTCTCTCACTATAATGACCATAACAGAAAAACAACTCTAGTCAGAGGCAGTTGTTTCCACATGGGTCTCTCTTTGTTATTTTATTTCATGTTTATTTTCCTTTCAGTGTAATAAAAGTGAACTGTTTGCTACACAGACAAGGGAAGAAACAAAATACAAAAAACCTGCAGTGCAATGTAAAAATATTGATTGGATAAAACTGTATGTCCCTGACTGTTGACAAAATGCTTATATTCTGTCTCCTTTTTTCACAAATAGCTGTCTCAACTATGCACTGTAAAATACATTTTCCTGAACTATTAGAACTAGCATTAATGTACTGAGCTTTTAAAAGGCGCTGTACCGGATTTTTCCTGTCTTAAAAATGTGAAAAACAGAACCAGTTAATTTTAAACAGTTTGCAAAGTTATTCCTCGCTTGCCTTATGCATTCCGAGCATCCTAATTATTCACTGTGATGAGTTTATAAGCATTTTTTTCACATTTCTCAGCGACAGGAGCGGAGTTTTGACGTGACGGGAAAGCTAATAACATCTAGCAAGCTTTCTAATTAGATACAGACAGCAAGCAACTGACATATTTTGACTGCTGCTTATACAGTATATTTGAACTGGGGCAAGACAAATTGACTACAAGACCTTTAAGTCATTCCTGGTTTAAATATGTATGTAGTATTTTACTGTTAGGAAACTACTGGAAGGCAATAGGTCTTCAACATTTGCATAGATTTTTTAAATATATTTTTATTCTAACTTTGTAAATTTGACTTTGAAACTAAGTGCCTTCTGTTATTCATTCAACTTTGAAGCTGTCCATTTCTTGCAAGCATATTTTCCCGTGACTTCACTCTCGCCCCAGACAGCGTGGGGAGAGTGAAGGTCAGATGACTCATAATATCTCCAACATTTAAGAAAAAGACGGCCACACTTTTCCATAAATCATACATTCTTCAGCAGACAGAATTTAGTACGCTCAAGATGGCGGTAAATGAGAGAGAGCCAGTCAAAGTAAAAGAAAATTTGTGATAAAAATGTTTATAAAGTCAAAGTAATGGAAGTATATGCTTCGGCACCGTGGCTGAGTGGCACCCCAGCTTCACAGCAAGAGGGTTCCAGGTTCGATTCCTGGGTCTTTCTGTGTGGAATGTGTAAGTTTCTCCCTGTGGGTGGGTTTCCTCCATCAACCCAAAACATGCACCATCTTTTCCAGCTAAGGTGGTCCTGACCGCTCCTCGCTCATGATCTGGAGGTGGGTCTGTGGGCGTGGTACTGCAGCACCCACTGCTCCTGATGAGGTCAAATTTCCCTATGGGGACAATAAAGTGTACCTTAAAAGAAAATACCAGTTATACTACTAATCTCATGGGTGCTATTACTTCTAACTACTTGTCATACTAACTATTTTCCTAGCAACTGTAAGTAATCTAGCAAATATACAAACTAACGCTACTACTAACCTCTTACTACTACTACTGGTATGACTTCACTATTGTTATTGCAACTCCTACTGCAGCAAGTTCTATTACTATTGATTACTATACTTTAGCTGTTATTACTGTTACTACTACTGGTACCACTACTTACTACTGCTATAGTTATACTACAGTTCTATGCCGCAATCCTGTTCTCTTCACTGATTCTTTCATACTGCTATCTCTCCCCATATTAAACCATACAGTCCAAAATCTCCACTAAGCCCCGTCCTCCCTCTCTGTGTACAATCCTCTTAGCCCCCGATAGTGCCACATTACCACTTGACTCTTCCACTCCTCTGCCCCCAAAAGTAGTCCCCGAAATCCCAACCTCTCTCTCAGGCCACAGACTTAATAGGGCTCACGGATGAAATACAGTTTTAATTAACTTACCTTTAAGGGTTGAAACTTTTAGATTAATTAGATAAGAGAGGCGAGGTGGAAGAGGATGAAGGGGGCTGTGGGCGACCCCGTGTTCCGCACTCAGACTTTAAGGATTTCATTATAAGGCTAAATCCCTTTAAAGTGGATGGGAGGAATTATGCAAGCTTCAGAAGACATACTTTTTTGTCATGGCCGGAGGACAGGGGGCGCACTGCCAATACTGTACAAAGTGAAAAAAGGAAAGTAGGTAATGATATGGATATGAAGGTACTATTTGGGTGTTTGTATTTCAATTGTTGTTTGTGTAATTAAATATATAGGTGACAGTGTGTACATTTACGTAGCCAGTGTGTGTTTACATACACAAATCTGATCATTAACAACAACTGGTGACATCTATCAGTTCAAGAATAGATTTGAACAGTCCCTGGCTATGTTTACATGCACACCAAAATCTGATCATTATCTGATTTCTGGAATTATCAGATTATTGACATGTCATGTAACAGTGGCTGTGGTTACATGTACACTCAAAATCAAATTATTATGATAAATAGTTACATTTTTATACAGTGCTTTTCCACCCTCTAGGCACTTAAAGCGCTTTATATTAAGGAACTACTCACCCATTCACACACACATTCATACACCAGTGTACGCAGACACAAGGGGTGAGGTGGGTTAAGTGTCTTGCCCAAGGACACAACAGCAGTATTCATCTGTGGGAGCTAGAATCACACCGCCAACCTGTGGGTCAGTGACTCTGACCCCTCAACCAATGATATTTATGACGAGAGAAAGATTCGAACCACCATCACTGGACCAACTGAGCGACTGTTGCCCCTGTTATCAGACTTATATAGTTATAAGACTTTTAAAATTACATTTAAGCAACAAAATAAACTGATTTCTTTCTGGTCACGGCCCCTCTGATTACTCACATCAGATTTTGTCATGCACATGAACATAGCCAGTTACATCTGATGTGAGTAATCTGATTCCTTTCTGACTGTTCACACCTGTGCAGGTTTTGACATGGACAATTATGCAAAAAAGGTCAAACTAATGTGGCAAAGACAAAAATGTAAAAAGATTAAAAGAGTTACTTTAAAATTCATTGTACTTTTTCTCCCAAATACAGTGGCGATGGTCACATGCACCAAAATCTGATTATTACCTGATTTCTGGAGCGTTAAGATGACTTAAATGACATGCAAACTACAAATTCTGATATGCGTAGGGGACAGAGGGACCATGATCAGAAAGAAATTCAATGATTTTACTGTTTACATGTCATTTTGATAATCTTATAATCCAACATAATAATCAGATTTAGAGTGAGCATGTAAACACAGTCAAAAGTCTGTTGATTAACTGATAAATATAAATTATGGAGTAATCTGATTATTGTAGTTATTTTATTAATATAGTGGCCATGTAAATGTACCCAGTATCCAGGTGGTTGGTGGTTAAATCCCAGCTCCAATTGGTGGGCATTGCTGATGCCAACTGCCTACCAACCCAACACATTACACCCAACACGTTACACCTACTTTGCCTATGTACAAATACTACGTACATGAGTGACTGGCTTTAGTCGGAGGGGCTGATGGCACAGATTGGAAGCCTCTACTCTAGGGCAGCTACAGTTACAGAAGTAGTGAATGAATAATGCAAAGTAATTGTGTATTGTATTATCATGAGCTAGAAAAGTAATACGAAAATCATTTTTGAAGCTTGTTAGCCACACTTTCCTTTGTATTTAATCCTGCACTTTGTCTCTCAATATCCTAGTCTGTGTATTGAAATAATTGGAGTAGTAACCTGAGCTGAAATGATTCAGGTTACCAATTATTGATAATGAATAGCACATTTGTTAAATACTAAATAATTGGAACTGTAATTTTATGGACAAAACCATTACTCTGATTCCTTGTCTTTGCTTTTTTCTATGGAGATTTTATTGCTTTGCCTGGAATGTTCCACAGTATGACATTAAAATTATGTATCATGCATTAATTCAATATCCTCTCTTAAAAAAACTATTCTGTAACAATTTACCACAACCCCATAGGACCCTTCCCCCCCTCCTCTTCTTCACACCTGTCTCCCCTCCTCAGCCGTATATAGACACATCCCTGGCTGACGTAGCTCACAGCGATGCTACATTAAGCCTGGCCCATCTGCTCGCATTACAATTACAGGTATTTAGCTTAGCGCCGCGTCGTTAGCCTAGCTCCTGTTGTGGAGTCTGTCACAGTGGCTGCCTCTCCTCCAATGACAGTCGTCTGTAGTTAGAACACATTAGGTCCTATAACAAAGACGGTAAGGGGAGATAGTGAAAATATGGTGTAGATGTAAAATAAGACTAAATATGTAGGGTGTGACATTCTGGTTTTAGAAATATGCTAATCAAATGTGAAGTTGTGGTGCAAGAAATGCAAATGTTTCTAAGGTGCACTATACAACTTTCTCTGAGAAACTTTCATTTCTCTAATCTACCCATGTTTTCACCATCACTGGTACACGCCCACTGCTCTGTACTTACTTTGTTCTCCAATTTTATTTTCTTAATCGATGATACACATAGGATTCTGCAGAGTTGCATAGTCATTTTGGTACAAATGAAAAAAAATCCACACCTTGCTAGTGTGATCTGCAGCTATATATAGAAGCTTATTTATTATCTTATTTATTAAGTTGTTTGGATCAATATTGCAATTTAAAATGTCCAAATAATAACATAATGTTCCACGGGTGCCATAGATTTTAACTATAAAGCAGACACAAGCACAGTATGTCTTCTTTAATGCCATATTGTGGAACCATCCAGGTAAAGCAAGTAGGACCCTCCACCAGAAAAGGTACATAGTGTTTCTTTAAGTTGTCAACATAGGCGTCTGTCAGAACTACTCCATAAAAGTGAAGTAATAGTACTGTTACTTACTTAATATTATTTAAAAAAATATATCATTATGATAAAATTACTCATAAAATCACTTTTTACTTTGCACCTTGTACTATAACCTTGCAAAGAAAACCTAATTCAACTCATTGTTTGTGAATATTTCCATAGTAACATTTTAAAACATTTAATAAAATAAATTCTAGCTCAATCATTCAACAGAATTTTCAACATGGCCGCTTTTATTCTCGTCCCATTCACCACAAACATTCCACAATAGCCAAGATCCATTTTTACTGCTCATTATTTGAAGGTCATGAACAAAATATTAAGTTTTTAGCGAGAAGAATTTGTGGCGAGATAAAAGCACGTGGGTGGAGGCGTATTCAGCGACTGTCAGGAGTTCTTTAACATTTTCATTTATCCCTTATCGCACTTTCAGACTATTTTAGCGCCTAAATAGAATGACTCAGTGTCTACAAAGCACAGCAGGATTTTATATATTTATTTATATTCTAATGCGCTAATACATCCAGTGTTGTTATTTCTGTTAAGCCATTTGGGAAAAAAAGATTGTAGTCCAAAATTGCAACAGTAGTGCTTGGACAAATGAGGAAGAATGAAGATCGAAAGAATGAAGATAAAAAAAAAACAAAAAAACTTTGGGTACATCCAAGACAATAGCTAGCTGATTGCAAGGCTAAGTAACATAGGAGGATTCTCTATTCATAAACTAGAGATTTAGCCATTGCATGATGGGAAGGGAAGTACCAAAATGGAAATCCAAATTTTACTTTGAGAAATTATTTGTCAAACTTAGAGGTTTGAACGCATAACCTTCCAGTGAAAGGGCAAGATCAGATTATTTACAGTTTACAAATATTATTATGAAATATTTTTAGAGAGTGTAGCTTCCTGATGTAGACTTGGTTTGGTCCTGTTCTAGTCCTGTTCTAGTCCTCAAATTTTGTGATAGTGTAGAGGGAACTTCAAATATGCATGTAAATAAAGGCACAGAATTGACATTGGACAGAAATGACCATTTCTAGGATTCTAACTTCAATTTTCCCCATCAACACAAAACATGCACATACGCTAATCCTCACCAACTAGGAAGTCTTGACCAAGCCTAGCAAGATCTAGAGATGGCCAATAATGTTTGCCAATTTAAAAAATGTAAAATATTTCTCAGAGGTAAACCAAGCACTTTAACTTATTCATATTATTGTGAAAGCAGCTCTTAGGGTCAAAATGATGTGTGATGCCTGCATATAATTATAAAGTTTGTGGAATGTGCTGCTACGAAGCTACCTTTAATTAGAATTATTACTGTGACAGCAACAAATCTTTGGTTTCGGAAAGGGAAAAAGCTCTTAAAAATTCATCACAGTGAATTATTAGGATGCTCTGAATGCATAAGGTAAGTGAGGAATAACTTTGGACCACTGCAAAATGTTAAAATAAACCAGTTCTATTTTTCATGTTTTTAAAGCCGGGTGTCCACTGCACAATTATGGTCATGTGCCACAAAAGATTTCTGATCGTGGGGAAAAACTTGAGTTGAAGCAAAAAATTGTGGGTCGCAGGTCTCAGAGTGAGACCGGGACAACGATTAAATTTAGAACCGTTGTACGACCAAAGACGAGTTGCGGCTAATATCAAGCCTGTCTGATATTTTGGAATCATGGTCGCAGAGTGAGCCATCCTCTCACTGTGTCTGCGATCAATCTTTCTGGCCAACAGTAAACACAAGTGCTCCTCCAAAGAGCTTTACTGTGAATGGGACCATCTCTTCCCATTTCTCTTTCATTTACTAACTTTTACATGCACGAAAACACTGCTAGCATGTATCACTACTGCAGGGTCGCCAACTATCTGTCTCATGATTTAAATTCTTGTCACTGTATAGTGTGACATCCAACAGTCTTATATAATTGTGCAGTGGACACCAGTCATAATACAGTGAGACAGCTTTGTAGTCTGTATAGAAACTATTTGCTGTTGAGATCAGCAAATTCCAGAATAAGGTCAATATCTTTGTTCTAGTGACGCAGAGAAATTGATAGCCTCTTCATAATTATGACAATACTTCCAAAACTCAAATGCACTGGCTGATTTAACACAATAGAGAACAGACATCTGGTGTAGCAGACGGGAGTCACCCGCGCCGTACAAATAGCCTCCACATGTGCGGCCTTCCATCTTTAGAGCGTGCGAGTGTGAGAGAGAGGGAGGGTGGGTGGGGTGTGGGGAGGTGTTTGAGGGCTCCCATATTCAAAGAGACAGATGTGCATTGGAGTCTTCACTGCACAGATGCTAACATTACTTATAAGGAGTGCAGTTCTGGGTGGCAGTTTTGCCTTTTGCTGTAGTTTTCAATAAAATTTTAAAAAGTGGAATTGAAAAAATGTATGAGTGTGCGCTAGCTAATGTACAATGAAATGGCATGCAATATTTATTAGCAAAGCATGAGCAAGTTTTATAATATTTTTAAATGACTGTATTACATTGCTAAACACAGAGGTAGGTAGTACTCAATTACATTTACTGAGTTACATTTACATGAGTGGCTTTTTAAAGAAATTGTACTTTTCAAAGTACTTTTCTAGCACCATACTTTTACTCCTACTTGAGTAATATGTTTTATTGAAGTAGCAGTACTTTTACTTTGGTTACTCTTCCTATTTTGAGTAAGTGACAAAAGCTTTGTGTTGACAATATTAAATTATTTGAACATTTGTGTTTTTTGCACCATTCCTTCAGATATGATTTAGTTTTTAGTTTAGTTTAGTTACTCTTACTTGAGTAATTTCTTGGACCACAACTTCTGCTTGAGTAATATTGTTGTGAAGTAATGTTACTCTTACTTGAGAACAATTTTTGGCTACTCTACCCACCTCTGGTTGTATGACTAATAATACTAATAGGCTACTACAACTTCTTATATAAGAATATACAGAGGAATAGCTAATTCCCAATATACTATTAAGCAGAAAATAGTACTTATTTATCTATTTTCAAAGCAAAATTAGCTTTTGTATCATGATCCATGCATCAGTTTTTGTATCTGTTCCTATACAATAACCACAATACATAAATACAAATGACAAAAATAAAATAAATTAAATAATAACATTTTTATTATGAGAATTACTATCACTAAAAAGTCACAAGACAGTAATCCTACCGACTCATATCTGGCTTAAAGAAGACATATTGTGCTTGAGCCTGCAATATCTGTTCCTATACAATAACCACAATACATAAATACACACCTGTGGATCATTATGTTACAACTTGCACATTTTAAATTGCGACTTAATAAAAGAAAGAAGTCAGCTGACTTCCACGTTAGAAAACCGCGTTGCCCATTGGGAGCTGTAAACAGCTGTTGTCGGTCCCTCCTATTGATAGCTGCACATCGTGCTAGTAAGTAGCAGATTTTTTTTTGTATGAAAATGGCTATACAACGCTGCTGAATCCTAAGCGTATCACCAATTAAGAAAATTTAATTGGATAACAAAGACAATAACAGAGCAGTGGGCGGATACCGAAAACGGGCATTGATCAGCAAGATGGTGTATTCAAAATAAGCCATTAAAGACTGCTCAAACATGCACGAATCACTCCAAATACAACTCCAAGGGGGGAAATGAGAAGAGGAAATAACTATAACATGGTTAAAAGCTCTGAAAAGTTGATTTTGCATAATAGCTCTGCTTTAACACCTATGTCAGTTTATTTGCCAACCAGCACAGACTAATATGGTTTACAGTGGCAACCTTCAGCCAGAAGCTATAGAGAATATGACAGAACAATAGCTTATATTCAGTATGACTGACCACTAGAGGATCCAAAAATAGTCCACCAATTTGAGCCAGTAAAGAAAAAAAACACAAACAATGGGAGGCACAGGCTTGGTTGGAGGGCAGGGTGTGGGGAGCGCACATGGGTTTGACAAGGACAAGGGTGAAACTATCCAACGACCTATCCAGTACCCAGTACAGTGAATTGTATTTGCTCATGAAATATAGATTCTACTCTTAAAATAATTGTCTGAAGGGAGGGCAGAGGATAGGGAAGAAAAGCAAAGGGTGGCACTCAAGAAATAATACAGTCCCATTCTGAGAGCTTGGTGCAGTGTTGTATTAGAAAGTAAACTGTGATCCTTTTGGCTGTTTGTAAACTGACTAGTAGTAGTCATGGGTGAATCAATATCATAATATCAACATATGGATACATATATGGAGGCATTTTTATTCAAAACTTACTGGTATTAGTACTTAGATCAGATTTTGATACTTGCCACTCATTGCTATCGCCCATCACTAATTAGCAGTTGTAAAAATGTGTTAAAGCAACTGGTAATAAAGTATATTACTTACTTTTTAGGTTGACTTGTGGTTAGGATCTATAGTCATGGATAAAAAACTATTATCAAACTACTGTGAGCAACCAGATTTCTGGTCCACTTTGTTCAGTATAACATTGTAACATTTAACTTTTTAGCCAAAAAACAGATTAAAATAAAAGCTTTTTTTCATTTTTGGATGTTTTTATTGCACTGAAATACAAAGAAAAACATGTGTCCTTGCTGACTTGCATCTACGCAAACCTGACTCTTATTTGCTATAGCACTCTACTGTATGGCATAAAATGTATTTATCACCATGGAGAATTATGGTTTTAACGTTATATTTTCATGGAATTGTGCAGGTGATGTGCCACCTCCAGAAAGTTACAGTGTTGCATTAAATATTTTATGTAGCCTGTAAATATGACTAGATGGAAAATGG
>KN477021.1:16439-41576 GCA_000787095.1 Periophthalmodon schlosseri | reverse complement strand
CCAGGCTTAGTTTCGGTCATTGTGTGTTAGTTTGCTCTTTAATTGCACACATAGAAATTAAATAAATGAAATTTACATCCAAAAAACAAATCAAATACTGTCAACTTAAAATCGTTGCAATAATAAGCAGGGTATTTTCTAGCATTGACTACAACCATTGACATATTTAACAGCAATATGGAATTTCTCTATTAATGACAGAAGTCAAGTTTAAATTTAAGATTTTTCTGGCCATTTTCTGACATTATTTGACATATGCATAGCGATTCTACAACCTAACAAACATGACCAAACCAAACTAGCCTGTAGTCCTTCCATGTACCTCCCCAGCCACAACATGTCCAGTTCTCTCACATGTACATTACCATCACGTCCGCCCAATTTCCTCAGCTTATACCTTGTCAGTTTTTTAATCAGACGCATACCGCAGTGTCTTTGTCATATCAAAGCTTATACCTGCGTGTGTGCCAAACGAGAAGAGAGACAGAGGGGAGAAGAAAGACTCCAACAATTGCCATGAAATGAACTGTCGTCAACGCAGAGGCCCGCTAGAGCACAGACGCGTCAAAAAGATGATTTATTGGTGCCGGGAGAACAAGGCGCAGCGGTGTATGCATATGGTACGTGCGGAGGGAAAGGAATCAACATGGAGGTGAAGGGAAAAGAGGGGAAGGAAGTGGTCAAGGCTGACAAATTGAAATTCGTCCGTAGCTCAAAGAGTCTTTAAAGGTTTTTGTCGATAGTTTGCTGTCAATCATGCATGGACTGTGTATGCTAGCAATGGGAATTTTAAGAGTGCGATATATAGCAAAAGCATATTAGCTAGTAAAGTTCAACAAACACCCTGGTTTAGATCTGGGGTCCTTGACTTTATGAGAAAATTTGACAAGTGGGTCGAAGAATCGTTATAGGGTATGCCAATCAAGTATATAATCTTATTCCTCAGTGACTTGCCACTTGAATCAACTTAAAGGTCCTATAACTGATTTTGAATCATGAGTGAAGAACATGTTTAGCTTTGCCCTCTTACACACAGACAGTTGTTTCCATGTAGTTCTCATCCAACAATGTTCCTGATTGAACAAAAAGGTTTGTTGCTGCCATTTGCTTCTCATCCAACAAAATGTCTTAAAAAGGTGATATCTGTCAGTGTCATTATGTTTCACAAATAGCTGTTTTTATAATATGATGTAAAGGTATTTTTGAAGTCTACACAAATAGCCTTTTTAAGAGCATTAAAAAGACCATTTTGTGTCCAAACAGCTGTTTATTGTGGAACTTTTTCAGGGTCTACTACTGGTTTGTCTCAATGAAGATGCTGTTGCTTTGTCCACCAAAAAAGTTATATTGTCTTTATCCTTTTATATCCCTTGGTTATTGGTTACTTAGGTTGTGTTCACACTTGTCCTGGGTTTGTCCTGGTTTGAGTAATGTAGATTTGGTTTGGTTCTACTTGTGGATTAGTCATGATGTAGTCTTGGTTTAGTTCCGAGTTTAAGTCCCAGTAATCTGATTGTCCCTTTAGGTTTGTCAAAAATATTGGATTAGTCATGATGTAGTCTTGGTTTAGTTCCGAGTTTAAGTCCCAATTTTGTAATTTGATTGTCCCTTTAGGTTTGTCAAAAATATCCAAAAATATCGAAAATCAGATACTAATCAATACTAAGACTAATATCAAAACTACCACCATGGAAACTACTGAGGGACTGCACATATATAAGAAAAAAGTACTATGATTTAATGCTGAAAATCACATTCTGTCTAAGTAAAACGTTATCATTGTGATATTGGAATTGGTATTGAGTATTGAATCTATTCCTTAGTATGGAAATCGAGTTTGAAATGTGAGTATTGTGACAACACTATGTCCCTTAGAGTCTGTTACAACTTCCTCCAACCTTTCCCTCCTATCCCACCGCTCCCTTTCAGTTTCCTGGATCCCGCTGCCTTACCTCACGGCCCGTGTCCAGATAGCACGGTCAGGGAAAGGCTCTTTGTAGTGCCGAATGACTGGTGGAGTGTTCTCAAAGCCTTTCGGAGCTCGGGTCGGCAGCCTACGCGTGACACCATCATTTGTCACACGCTCCTCTGTGTCTGCTCCTGCTGCCTGGCTCCCGGCCCATCCTGTCCTCATTCACTCTGCTTTCACTGTCGGAGGAGTACACACACAAAATGGCTGCTCTGCTGTAGTTAAGTGATGGAAAAGTCACAGGTATTTTGTGCAAAACTGGTCCAGGACAAGATGGATTTTAAAGTGGAACTAAACACTAATCAACTCTATTGCTGCTATGGTGTTTAATACCATTGTCTACTCTCCCTAGTCCTTTTTTGACAATTTTAGTGCAAACTAGGTGCATTTGCAGCTCTGTGTTCAAAGAGAGACAAACTAAGTTTGTGCTGCCTCCAGTGGCCACTGTAATTTCAAATACTATGTGACATCACGAAGGACTGACCTGATTACAGTCAGGTGTTTCTGATTATAACTGGCTGCAGGGGCAGAGTTTGAAGTGTAGATACCTGCTAGACCAATCACACTGTTCCTTTTACCTTATTTATATCTCTTTTTTTGTAAAATAAAATAAAAACAGGTTTGTTAAAAGTCACTAGTTTGCTGCATTCACATTTAGTTTATTTACATCTTGGTCATACTTTTTGAGGTACCCTTAGGCAGACCAACCAAAGCATGGCTGCCAATCTGCTCTTAAGACCTGTTCAACCACCACACTCACAGGCAGACCTTCTAAATTCAACTTAACTTCTATATTTCTTTTTTTGCTATGTGTACTACAAAAATGAAATTGCATTTTTATTTAAAACCAGTTTTCAATAACAACTACAGTTTTGAAACCAGAATCCCCCTGTTCATAATTCACCTGCCCATAAGAAGTGACCTTCACTGGTGTTTACCATTACATTGTAAATGGGTAGTTTTAGGGGGGTTTTTTTACCTTAATATGTTAATTAATCAATGGATATTCTAAATGGTGTTCTTACTCTTGTGCCACACCACCAGAGCTCCCTGCTGTTTTTTCAGGTACCATTTTCTGACCTACATCCAGTGATTTATTACACTGACCTTAATCATGTTTAGTGGGGCATTAGTCTTTGCTTCATTCCATCCAGTATTTTGAGCCCTCTCAAACTTTACTAAGTTTGAGGGGGCTCTAGTTAATGTCAAAGGTCCTATATTAGTACGTGTGCAGCAAAATGAACGTTTGTGCTATTGACTGTAGAGTAGCAGAAATACAGAATAGTTTGTTCTGGGCAAAAAAGCAAAGGGAAGCACTAAGTGCCCTTGTGTCTTTGCTATTCTTCCAACCAGTGTAGAACTCACGATATACTAAATGTATCAGTCGACAGATTCTGCCAGGTAATGTGTTATTATAATCTTTTTTTTTTTTTTTTTAATCTACCTGTGAACATTGGGATTTCACAGCATAAAGTAATGTACTTTTTATGAAAAACAAAAAAAAACATGGTAATTCTGTCCTCATATCTGTTTGACCAAATCCAGAATGATATCTCTCTGTATTTTTTATACAGATGAATATCAGTCTGGTCACCATACCTTCACCATATGTCGATCAGATTTTTTTTTTTTTTTTTTTTTGCAGTGACACGTGAAACGAAGGAGGCCATTGTTCACCTATCATTTACAAATAAAATCACATTTTCTCACCTCAGATTAACAGAGTTTAGTGCTTCGCTCATTGATTCTCCAAAAATCCACAATGTTCTTCAGTCCTCTGTGATATATATTTTTTTTTTTCCGTTCCTTTTTCTTCATAAGCAGCCACATTTGTTTTGTGTAGACCATGCTGGTCCCTGATTGGCTGATCCACCTGTCAATCATGCCCATCAGAAAACGAGGAGATTCACTGGTGACCAGACTCACATCTTCATAAAGTATTGGAGAAGTGTGTATTCTGGATCCCAAGCAACATTTCTGTGCATACAAAACACAATTGCTGTCAGAAGAAGCTGCAAGACTATTAAGTATCCAACAAAGGCTAAAAAACTACTAGTATTGTTGTTGATGATTAGCCAGATCAGTTTTGCAGTGAAGGCAATTTAAGCATAGAAATGGTCTGATTGTGTCTGTTGAATGGGTATTGACATATTACCTAAACAAAAGACAATTACAAGTTTTTGATGAGGCAACAAATCAAAGAAAGTGACTTTAGCAGAGTATAGCCCCTTTGAAGTCCCTGGCACTATTTCCTCCCTGACAGGCCTTGTCCCCAATTCTATAAAGGTCAGACGTGTTTTATGGTTCTCTTGGCTGTGGGTTGGTTCACTTTGAGCACATTACTTTTTTGTGATTGCACTGTGGACAGTTATTAGGACCAATCTGCATCACCCACCTCCTCTTTCTGTCAGGCAGGACAAGCAGGAACAGAGTGGACCCTAATGGAAGGGACCTGATTAGCGTTATGCTAATGGTGGAGAGTAGGCAGCATAGTTTGAGGGGCAGATGGAACTAGCTACTAGCTTACTTGCTACCAGTGTTGTCGCAATATTAAAATTTCAAACTAGATTTCGATACTAAGGAATACTCAATATAGATTCCAATACAATGATGAAAATAAAAAGCACTCTTTCTTTAGACAATAGAATGTGATTTTCAACATTAAATAATTCTAATTTCTAATGGAAACGTGCCTTATTTCTCTCCTAATTTTAATGCGCTCTTTTTATTTTGAAAACTTTTATTTTAGTAAGGGCAAGTGTGATCCTCTCACTCACTTTATTGACTTTCTGTTTTGTCAGTCACGTTGGGTGATAATGACCTTATTTGTCGAAAGTAATTAAATCCCACCTCCTCCTCGAGATGCGATGTCAGGTTCACATTAGTTTTTCCTTCTTTTATCCTTTGGACACACATGACAGAGGTTGACGAACCCCTTATTTTGCTAAGTTAACAGATTGTCGATGAGTGCATATATATTTTTTTTTATGTAAATATGGTACAAAATTATAATTCTAATTGGGAATTTGTTTATGCTATTTTAAGTTGATTCCATGAAGCAGAGCGGACATGGCACTGTGCTGTTTCATGTTCATGCTAAACCATTATCTTGGTGAGTCAACATGTGCTTTCTATAAAGTAACATGGTGGAAAAAACACGCTAACCTGACACAAACATGACACTAACGTGATGCTAACATGATGCTAATGCCAATCACGAGTGGTAAACTACTATTTAAGGTCAATGTGAAACTTATTTTTATTTGTTTTATGGTATTTTACAGCAAGAATTAACAACAAATGTCACTGCACTTTTGTTGAATTTTACACTATTTCCTGGTGAGATGTAATGTTTATTTTGATGCTTAATGCACATTCAGATGCTTTATGCAAAAGCATGTAATGTAATGCTAAACCAGCTAGACTTTACTGATTCAGTGCATAAATTTAAAGGAGTTATGTAAATAAGTTAATTTCATGATTTACAATAGCGTAAAACAAAGATTAAAAGTTACTAATTCAATTGGATACAAATATTAACCACAAATCACATGGTTAGTGAGTTAAAAAGATTAAAGGAGCAATTCATTTTATTATTATTGCATGGGCTAAAAACAATTTATTGTGAAACACAATGATATTTTGAGTTTAAAACATGCATGTATGTTACTGATATTGCAAATTGTACACTGGGGATACAATATTTGATCATTTGAGATACAAACACAAAGCTATAGCTACTACTACTACAAAGATTAGAGAATGGAAATGGACTTTTAACTAGTTGTATACATCATTGTTACGCAGGCTAGTTTTATTATGGTTGGTGACGATTCAGAAGACTCTCAAAGGAGATGGTGAGCCTGTCCCAGAACCCTGAACTGTGAATGGAGAATGGCAACTTTCTCTACTCTTCTTGTTGATCTCATCACGGGTAACCACTCAAACTACCACAACAAGGAACCTTTTTGAACAATTGATTTTGACTGAAACGAATGAAATATCACTGAGCTCAGTAGGACATGGGGTTTTTGATTTATTGTACACAATGTGAATGTAACACAGATTGCCGTTTGGTAAATTGTAAACATTTTCATTTTATTTCATTTTTCTACCTAAACTAAACCATCATTGCTCATTTCTGTCACCTACCATTTCATTTACACTCACTCTATTCTTATTCTTATTGTAGCCCTTACGAACCTAGCGCTTGGTCCAAACTACTAGATTATTTTAATATACTATTCTTGAGTCGGGGGTTAGACATATATCTACCTGTCCAAAGCTCAAAACACTTGCCCCGCCCTGGTATTTGTCAGCATGTTGTAATCCATGAAATTCCATGTTTTTGAAGTCCACACATCTTCACCAGACCTTTCAAGTTCATGTCATAAGCCAACTGACCTTCACTGCACAGTTTAGCAGTAGGTGCTTGTGTTTTTACCTTTATACAGACTATTTCACTTTTCAATACACCAGCAGATACAGTTGCCCTCTCCTAGGAAATATATATGTGTATGTGTACAAAGTAGTTTAAAATGCCTAACTAATGCATATTATAGAAAAAGTTCCAATATTTTCCACTCCGTAGTAACTTTTGACACCAACTCTGATTTATTTATGTCTGGAGTTATCCATCCGAGAGTTGTTGAATTATCCATTCACACATCTCGTCTGCTCATGAATTCCATTATGGACAGAACAATGGGAAGTAGTGACTCACAGCGTGCACTTGTTGTCATGTATTTGTATTTCTGCCACCCGACTTTGCCAGCGTGAAAGAATCTGCTTCCTGGTTGCTTGATGAGCCAGCCCACTCAAACAGTCACCACAATGCTATAGAGATTCGACAGTGTTGATATGGTTATTTTTATGGCAGAAGATAGAGTGAAGATGTATTTATAGAGTTAGTTTATTTATTTTATTTCCATTTTTATAATTCTTTGTAAATATTTTGACAGTGGACAGTGTTATGCTATCGTCTAGCCCATTCTTGTACGTCACTGAATTGTCACAAAGAATCCTATTGCTAGTTATAACATTTTTGATTACAGTATTAACAGCACAAAATTGGAATTATCATGTTAACATTTTAAACTACCAAAAAATAATTATTAATCAATTATTAAAGGTCTTGTACCCATTTTTTTCGCATTTCTTTGAGCAAAATTTGTTTTGCTCTACTACAGACATATTGTATCAGCAGCTTTTGAGGTCAAAATAAGTCAGCTGTGTGCTAAAGCGTTTTATTTTCCAATAATCAGGAAGTACATGTTAGCATGCTAGTTGTTCTTAGCTGTACTGTCACAGCAAAACTCTGAGCTGGTTGTGAAAAGCCCTTATAAACTCACCATGGTGAATAATTAGGATGCTCAAAATTCATAAGGTAAGTGAGGAATAACTTTGGACCACTGGAAACAAATTCAGTTTTTCACATTTTTAAGACTGTAAAAATCAGGTACTACACATTAAAAAAAAAAAAATCTTACATGCACTTGATTTTGAGGTTTCAAAACAATAACACTCAATAAAAAAAAAAAAAATGTTACCGCCATTAACGTCCTCAACTAAAAATGGAATTATGGGATAGGAAACTCAGCCTAACCTTCATTTCACGTTAGTTAAAGGTAGATAACTCGTAGCTTGCTCTTCAAAAATGTTATTCCATTAACATAATCCAAAAAAACCTACAAAATTATACATTATCATTTCATAATGTGAACCAAAATGTTAAAGAGGTGCTTTCGCTCCAGGTGAGAGAAGATTTAGTAGAATCCATGTTGGGCCCACATGAAATCCAGATAGTGTACAAATTGGATGAGAGTTAGCTTGGATGCATGTATTACTGGTCTCTCTGCCAATTCACAAGTAGGTCACTGTAAAACTGTGCCGTTATAAAAAAAAAACATGGCCTGTAGCGCCCACTTCAGACCATTTGGAGTAGTGTTCAGTAGCATAGAAAATCATGCTGTAATTAGAGGGGTTAGAGCATTCGTCCACCAACTGATAGGTCAAAGGATTGATTCTCACTTGAACCATGTCTTGTCTTTAGGCAAAGTTTGCTAAGTATAAATGTGTGGCCGTGTGTGCGTGAGTGTCAGTTAGTTATGGGACTGGCAGACAGGCAACCAGAGCAAAATGAAAAAAACAAAAAAAACCAAAACTGATGTATTACAGGTACAGAGAATTACAAATTACTAGTTGGATGTGCCTCATTAGTATAAACTGCTCATAGTTAATCTGTGGTAAATTGCAATATTGGTACCACATTACTTAAAACAAGTCGATGTAATCCCTCATCCGTCCCGGGGTGGTCATCAAGATTAACCCATCATTTCACAAAACGGCTCTAAAAATATAGGACTACATTTTTGAGTTGTTATCAGTATCTCCAGCATAAATCATATTTGCCTGTTCATTTAGTATTAGCACTTAGCACTGTAGCATCAAAATATTGCACCCCACATTTTTGTTCCAGAATCCGTAGGCTTCGTTGTCTTGTTCAAACTTTACTTTGATAGTTTGCAGTCCGACAAAGTAAAGTTATCTCGTAGTAGTTCCTGTCTCCCTAGGGTGCCTCGCCAACAACACTGCAGTAGCTTGTCAGAACTGCAGTCAGATACTTTCCACTCCAAACTATTGTGTACCGAACAAGGAATCCAGCACTAACGAGTGACAGCGCAGCGGGTGTCCGAGTAGTTTGTGATTTGCTCATAGGCACAATGTCACTGTGAGTGGACGCGCAGCAGTGGGTCACACTAACAAGCTAGCAAGACACAAAGATAAGGAGGAGGAGCGCATGGTTGTACAAACGCATGTAAGCTAGTAATTATAAGTTTGAAAGAGGCTAGCTAAGGATATGAGGCACAAATCAGGCATGCTATTTCAACAGATATAAATAATATTCAATCATGGTATATGGGTATGGCATATCGGCACCTCACCTTAATTAGCCTTAATAAAGCAATAATAATGACTAAATTAATAATGAACAAATAGTTTATTAAGAATGATTCAGGCTTAATTAACTACTTAATTAAAGAGTTAGGAGTATTTAGATCACCATGTTACCTTTTATTGTTTTGAAAATGCTATATTTCGCCATTAAAATGTTAAATTTGTTTCAGTTTTGTTTTTGACACTCTGAGTCTCCTTGCTCATCATGCTAAGTCACTCCCCCTTCAGAGCACTATTACAACGCAGTGTGCATCCAGCTAATGAAATTACTGCATCACATCAAGTTTGTGTAGTGGTAGAAGATTGTTTTGTATCATGCTTTTGTATATTTTTGAAGAATCGCTGTGGAAGCATGGGTGACGTAGGACTTTTGGGCTGTGTCTTGTACAGGATAGTACTGCTAACCGTGAGGGGGGTTCAAATAGTGTCCGAGAGAGATCGCAAGATTACTCAAACATGTATGACATTATAAAATGGTAAAAAGCTCCAAAAAGTAGATTTTGCATAATATCCCCTCTTTAAGTAAACTACATTTTCATTATGAATTATGTATTTGTTCATACTTTATTAAGGCTATTCAAAGTATATGTAAAGAATTTTAGTATACATAAAAACAATTACCAAACTACTGTAACTTCTACTACTACTACCACTACTACAATTTCTACTACTACTCCTACTACTTCTTCATTAAACAAAATATTCTTCTTCTGTTTCCCACTGACGCTGCAGAGTCTAGACGATGTGTTAGCAGCTGCCTGGTGGGGATTAGTTTAAGATTTCATTGATCAATTTTTCAGGCCCTATTAGCTTAGTGTCCTGAAGTAACACTGCACACTTTTGAACCCCCAGTCTCTGAAATACAACATGTCTGGGTAGTTTGGACTCCTGATTTCTCACACAGGGTCTGTAAAGTTGTTAGGTCAAATGTAAGCTTTTGTTGGGGATTCGCAGTGGAGTTGGAGTATTGGAAGATGGAAGAAAATGGTTAGTAAGGGTCTTAGCTTAGCAGTGGCTGTTGTAAAAGATTTTCCTAAAGTTTGTGATAAAATCTTTTTTGTTTTATTGATCAGCTTTCTGAGATATAGTCAGATTCAGTTCCAAAATTATTACATTTTGGTAAAATTGTTGTACTTGATTTTTTGTGAAAAACTTGTGAAAAAGTAGTTCAGTTCTTATCTTAAGAGTGAAGGAATTTAAAAACATATGTATACAAATGTGATTCAAATAGGCTCTAAAAGACAAACAGGACAGCTGACACAGATGGATTTGGCCAAGGAGCTGCTGTTAAAGGAGTACTGACACAAAACACGGAAGAAATAGCTACATGTCTAATGTCTAAAATTGATACCAGCCTTAAAATGTGCATATGTTAAGTAGTATCTATATTTGCATAACAGTATCCATACCATTTGCATTTGAGTATTGATACATTAATATTGATACTCCCATCCCTACTTCCTGATTCTCTGCATCTAATTATAAAGTGTTTTATCATTTTATAATTAGATGCAGACAGCACATATCGGTGTCTCATTTCTACCTAAGTGCTGCATATACAATACACCTGTACTGAGGTATAACAAAATTCGAATATAGCCACTTTACAATGGATACAGACAATAAAGTCTCATTTTTTCTATCCAATTATTCATGGCATTTTCCATTAATTCATGAAGAAAAGTATTAGAAAAAAATCAAACAAAACAGCGATAAATACCTCCTCACACGTCCACGTTTCCCTGCTTTGTGAGAACATTACATTGACTTATATTAATTTAATGGAGGCCAATAATTAACCTTAACCACAAATACCACATGCCTAACCTAAACTCTAGACTTAACCTAAAATAACTGTATACCATTAATCTAATATTGAAGGATTTTGGTCCCCACAAAGGTCCCCATATAGTGATTGTGTGTGTACAGATTTCATTCCCCACAATGTGATGAATATGTGTCCACACACACACACACGCACACGCACACACACACACACACACACACACACACACAACACACACCGGCAACACACACACACACACACACACACACACACACACACACAGCAACATCCTGCCCTAAGCATGTGTCTACTGTGATTTTGAACATGCTACATCTTGTCCTTTCTATATTGGAGCTCATTGGAGCTACAAAACTTTTAGCCAAAAGCATCAGAAAAAAGATGTCACTAACAGAAATATAGCATATAACATATATACCTCAACTACTACACAAAAAGTACCAATACACATCAAGTAGAATTTTGTTTTTACTCCCATTCAAAAAAGTACGATGCCACTTTGGTTGAATAGCTTACATACTTATAATTCACTACATATAAAAATAATTCTGTTACTACTATTACTACTGCTGCTGCTGCTGCTGCTGCTGCTACTACAACTACAAAATGAGTTACAAAACTTTAAGCCAAAACCACAGAAAAAGATGTCACCAAGAGGAATACTGCATTTTTCTATTGTGAAGGGTTTGAAATATGGCTGAGTTGTCTCTTGCTTCACTGCCTATGTACTCTCCTCTCTCTCTTCTTCTCCTCACTCCCTCTTCCTTCTACTCCGATACTTCCTCTGGTGTCTGTGGACCCCCAAATCCGAGTTCTAGACCTTAGTGATTCTCACAAGATATTCTCACAAAGATTTACAGACATCAAGTCCCTAGCTGTTAGCAAGAGGTGAAGAGTGCGGAGTCTAGTAGGGGACAGGAAAGAATCAGATAAAGTAGACATTGTGCTTCTAGTCCACTTGCCAACAAGTTGATGTTTCGAGCTCCACTACGAGCTTTGCTTACTGCCGTTGTGCTCTTAGGCAAAACACATCTCATAGGCCTACCTTTTTTTGTATGTAATAGTAATAGTAAGCAGTAGTAGCTGCAGTGTTGGTAATATTATTGTTAGTAGTAGTATGTTTGTGTAATCCCTCAGTCGTCCAGGTATGATCCATAGTAAAAGCAAAATATAAAATCTGTCAACTGGACAAAAAGTTGTAGGACTGAAGGCATTTTGCTGCTCATCCAAGCCGCTTCTTCAGTTCTGGGAATCACCAGAGTAGAAGTAGAAGTAGTAGTAGCAGTAGTAGTAGTAGTAGTAGCAGCAGTAGTAGTAGTAGTAGTAGTAGTATCAAGTTGATTTACTTGTCTGTGCACTTGGAATTACTTAGTGTAAGAACTGTGCTTTACAAAGAAACTTTCTTATACTAGTATTAAGTACTAGCAGTAGAAGTGATGGTATAATAGCTGTTAGTCTTTTAGTCATTGTTGGAGGAGTAATTGTAGTAGCAGATATCTTAAAATCTACCTGATTTTTATGTATTTGAGCAAATATGTCTGTACTGACCCAGTGTAGATGTTTTCAGGGAGGTGCACAGACATTTTGAGAGACAGGTGCTCTACCAAGAAAAAAAGGGCACTTTTCCATATTGCTTAAAAATTAATGAGTAAACAAATGTTCGCTGTGTGCATATGGGTGTAATATATTTGCTATATTGAGGGACCAATACGAATATTACTAAAATGGTAGAGCGCAAAAAGGACCATGTGAGGGGGGTCTGGGGATCCTCTCCCAGGAGTGAATGATATAGGCCTACTGTTGTAGCCTACTTCTCACCAAGATTCAAAACATTTTTTATTTTCGACCATAACATCTGGCCTATGGCATATTTGTCATTAACAAATACTGATCACGTGTGTACATCTTTTCTGTGTCTGTGGTTACCAATGAAGGCCCGCCCTCTGCTCCCTCTCTGGCTTCGCCCTTACTTTAAGACACACTGAGCGCAGCCACTGCCCGAGTTGCCACCTAAAACTGGGCTGAGGATGAACGATCCAGACAACAGTCTTAAACTCTTGTCCACACACCTAGACGTGTGCTATGTTGCTTTTATGAAGAATTCTGATCTTTTCCGAGAAATGCGGCGCGTATTGATGCAATATACTTGCGCTATTGAATCAATGTATTATTGCATCAGCTGTTTCGCTCCTAATGTCGGATTGTCAAAAAATGAAAACTGGCTAAAAGCTTAGGTGGTGTAGAACATGTTTATGGACTCTAAACTGTTCCTATAGTTTATTTGGCGCTATGTGCTGTTAAGGTTAAAACACACAGGTGAAGCTGGAAGCTGCAACAGGCAGATGCACATGAGCGAGCAAGAGGCAGGAGAGAGAGGGGGAGTGAAATTCTTTTATAGTACATTTGAGTGTTTGAAATGACTTTTACACATCTACTCTCTTTATGGGGCAAATATTAAAATATGTTGACCACGAAGGCATTTGGGGCAAAGGGGCTGGTGCTCGAGCACCACCTGGGCTCTATCTGTGCACGTCCCTGGATCTGGTCCCTGGTCAAAATAAGTCCTAGAAAGAACTATTTCTGATTTTCACATTTTTAAGACAGTAAAAATCCGGCAGGCCTACAGAGCCCTTAATCACTACATTGCACACCAAAAGTAGACAAGAAAGTTTTCAAAATCTGAATCTGTATTCACCTGAAAAAAGTTACACAAAAAACATTTTCAAATATTTGGCAGAGGACAAAACAGAAATTACACAAATGTATTACTGTGCTTGTTTACCGGTGAGTTTTGGCTCTTATCTTACATCTCCTCGCCATCGCGCTCCCCAGGCTCTTTGCTGTCTCCTGTCCAAAGCATCGTACATGTGTTCCTCTAATTGTCTTATTAGCTGTAGCGCACATGCTAACTATAGACCGGGGAGATGTGAGCTAGCTTGTGCGTGCTAAAATGTCTGCTCGCTTGCATCACATCACATTCTGTTTGTGTTTTGGGGCGACAGGGCTGTAGCAGTGGTTAATAATACAAGACAAAAGCAGATTTGCGCTTTTATGTGCCTCCCAGCGCCACTTACGGACATTGTAGCTCAAATTTATGGCTTGTTTCGCTTAGAAATAGCCTGGAAAGCTAGGCTACTATGTACTTTTTATTTTTATAGCTACGTTCCTTGACTTTGCATTTGATTGAAACATTTTTTACAGTTAGAATAGCACATTACCCATATGACAAATGTGATACAAAGCTACCATACTGAAGGTAATAGCAGTGCTAACTCAGATGTTGTTATTGGTCCTATATTATGCAAATTTGACTCTTTTGAGCTTTAAGCCATGTTATAATGTTGTTAACTCATAAAAAACATACCTGGAGTTGTGTTTGGTTTCATGTTTGAGTAATGCTGAGTAATGAGTAGTCTCTAAAGCACAAAATGTCATGATGTGGTATTTATCAAATTAACAGCTTTTTGTTCAATAGAGATGGGCTGAATTTATCCAAATGATTCCTGTATTACCACATGACACCACAACATGGAACAGAGTTGTGTCTTAAACATGTGTGAATGAAACAAAACACAACTCCGGGTATGTTTTTGATGAAGAATCAACATTATAACATAGATCAGAAAACAGCATAATATGGGCCCTTTAATATTGGCTCTTTCAAAAAACTAAGCTACCACTGCGGACAGGTCTGTAAATGTTTCTCGTAGTTCCACAAATATACTTTGGTCGGACAGATTGTTTGAGACTTTGGCTCCTGATGTTTGCCCTGTCTTCTTAGAGTCTGCCTATGTTTACTTGTCCATAATCCGGAGCATCTGTGAGTTCCACTATCCCATTTAAGCTAGTAAGTCCCCCCAAATGGACTCTTATGTAACTATTGTTGCAGCAGTTTCTTAGTGTTAAAATGCCAGCTTACTCTTACTGCAACATGTAAATGTTTCAAAAAGTCTATGGAAAAAATGAATGGGAAATTAACTTCCATTAACCTTGGCAGTCTTTGAATACCAGATATTTGTATGAGCCATAATAATGGAAATGTGGCAGCCATCAAACACAGTCACAATAACAAGTTTATTTACAAGAATGTTTTATTTTTATTTTTTTTCACAAACTGACCAGACCTTGATAGTGGTATTGCAAGAAATAACTACCGGTATGTGGCAATTAAACAGAGAAGTCAAAAGTTAGGAACGTATATGCAACTTACGCAAAGCCTCTTAACCCAGTACAGAATGGAACCTATGCAATATACTTCAGAATGAATAAGTTGTGTTCACATTCTAGAATTTGATATTATACTGTCAGATGGAGGGCAAGGGTCTATGCAAGTCTATGAGAGATTTACAGTTGTGGAAAGAAATATCTAAAATAGAAATCCACAAATGTTGAAGGTTATCATTATTTGTTTGGGAATGGCTCCACAAACCTTCAATATTAATGTTATGGCTTCAAGGCCTTTCAACTTAAAACAATCATGTGTTTAGGGTTGAAAAATGGAACCACTTTCTGAAGCTATTGTGAAAAAATAATTTTGCTTTGTTTATTTATGCTGAAAGAGAAGACACTGAACTTTGTGCCAGTTTTTGTTTCATGTGGATAGACCTAGTGATTACAGAGATATTAACTATAAACCCGTTCAGCAAATCTGCATTGTAACAGTTAATTATAATAGCAAATTCAACAATTCTGACCTATCCGTTAGCTCAGTTTTTGTTTTGTTTTGTTTTGGTTTTTTTATTATAGGGCTTCTAGAATGTTGTGATGTAGTGTGAGCTCAGCCTATCCATGGTTTTCACAATAATGAAATGTTAGGATGGTTGCCATAGTAATTAACAATTCAAAATAAAATTTTATATTGTTTGAATGATGGAAAGTCCTCAAAATGGCACCATAAAACAGGAAGCTGAAACCCACGAATATGACAACTTTCTCTTCAAAGGGCCAACTGCTCTACTACCTACCCTTCCTCCTCATCAACAAACCACTTAAAATTGAATGCAATGTTCATAAATATCAATTACGTTACCCATGGCGTCAGTAGTATCTTTTTTCATTATAAATCCCCTACACCCCATATATCCCATAACAACATACTACATTAGCCAGTATCGCCTTCCACTTTACCATCATTGCATCAGACCTGAAATAGGCCTATGCACAGCCCTCTTGACCGCAACTCCTAAATAGATCTTTAATGAAATGAAGGAAGAGTGCTGAGGAGATCGGATGACATGTTTAGCGCCTTCTCTGGGTGTATTAGCGGTTAGAAGAACAAAGACAATAGGCCCAGCAAGATAATTACTATATCGACTTATCATTCAATACATGATAGATTGAACAATAATTTTGTGGGGTCAATATTTAGCGTGGGGACTTATTTGTGTACTAGGAGGGGAGTTTGTGTTGTGTTTCTGTACTAGGATATGATTTGAACTGTATAGGGTTCAATAGATAACTTTTTTAGTGAAAAATACGACGAGTTTTGTAGTGGTCCAAAGTTATTCCTCACTTACCGTATGCGTTGCAAGCATCTTAATTATTCACCACAGTGAGTTGTACAAGTGCACACTATTGACAGCTAGCATGCTAACCACGCACTTCCTGATTCCTGAAAGAAAATGCTTTGTAATTAGATGCAGACAGTACACACCGGACATAGTTTGACCATAAGAGCTGCTTACACAATAAATCTGTACCTGGGCAAGACAAATTTTGCTCAAATACAGTGAAAAAAAAAATCAGGTATCACTTCAAAATTTTCTCCTTCTCTGTGAGATAACAACCTTCAAATCGAAAAGACGTTGGTAAAGGCCAGATGCAGCGATAGAGCCAATGGGGATCAATGAGGAGCCTAGTGATAAAGGGGGTAGGGGGCACGAAGATCCACGGATGATTCCTGAGACTGGATACCGGACCCCGGGGAACGAGGCATCAAAAGCGGATGAGGATGAGGAGCGGAGATGAAAGAAGGAAAGGGTGTAGTGGAAATGTGAGGTGCATGCGTGATACCAGGGGCTTGTGGGTTCCAGTAGATGGGGCGGGGTGGTGGTTCAGGTTTGGGGGATTATTTGCCACACCAATGGAGTGAAAGTTCAATCCTAATTTAGTCCGAGTTTAGTACCCCGGATACCCATAATGCTTTTCAATTGTGGGCGAATGGAGAAAAAAACAACAATATTCAAGTTGCTATTTATTGAATGACATGTTACGCATTGAGGCTTTAGTTAAAATGACATGAATTATGATATAATAGCACTGGATTAGTTAATGTCACAGTTCTCTAGCACTAAAAAAGAAAGAGAAAAGATCAATTCCACTGGTAAATTAATCAATATTCTGAATTTATTTCACATTAAAATGTATTTTGCGTTTTGCCTTTTTTCTTTGTCATCGTGCCCCATGGCAAAAATATATATGCATTCTTAAACTTAGCTTTTACATTTTTTAAACTATATGATAAAGAAAATGCAAATGCCAGCTCAGCCCTCGTTATCTTGGCCTATGTCATCAATGGTACAATGGAAGCATAGCTAAACTGGACTGGACTAGACTGGAATGGACAATACTTTCAACTCTCAGGCTTCTACAATTTATTCTACAACAATATAGTTCAGACTTTTTTTATTCTTTGACTAGCAGACACCTCTAGCCATGTATTCCTATATAACTGAATCCAATCAACCATTTATGCCAAGTGAAGTCTTTGCTTTCTATATTGATATTACATAGGCAGTGTGAGGCCAACTTGTAATCAGACATTTTCAAAAAATCACTGTACATTTTTTTTCTCTCCCAAATACAATAAATACATCTATCATCCCTACATACCAAATATTTCACAACCTGTCTGGTTTCTACCGGGAGACATCCCTTCAAATGAAAAGGCATTTGGGCTGAAAATTGCCAATAATCAAGTTAAATGACTACAGTTCAGTGGCTTTCAACATGTTAGCTTTCACAATTTGAGTCAATTTGCCGCTCGCAGCTAGCAGAGTTAGCTTGCGTTTGTTTGTATAAGGACAGGGCCAATCCAGCATAATTAGCATGACGGTAAAGCTAACAAGGCCCGGGGATATTAACTGTTATGAAAGCGGGTTGCCTGGGTGAAGGTTTCCCAGCATGCACCTGTGTTCGCGTCTGATCAGGGAGCATCCAAACTCAATGATGTTTTAGGAAGCTATACAGCAATGCATTTGTCAGTGTTTTGTTTTAATTGTAGTGACTAGATGTTTGGCCAGAGTAGCTCCAAAATAAATAGGTGATGTACATAATGGTCAGTGAAGGCAGTTACCTGAATTCGCTAGCAGCACTTTTTTTTATTAAACTTGAAGACACAGTATGTAACTTTATAGTAAAAAAATGACTAAACTAAATAATAAATGTTGTTGTTGTTTTGTTTTGCATTTTGGTTGTGTTTATTGCATTGAAAAACATGTGTTCTTACTGTGAGCGGGCTTGCATTTCCACAAACCTGACTTATTTGGCCTGTAGGAGGGCGTTGTTCTGCTTCCATGGAAATGTTGTTCCTTTGGCTATAATCTTCCACGATATGACATAAAACTCATCTTTCTCAGTGGATAATGTTCCAAAGTATGATTTTAACTTTCTATTTCCACCTCCACCAAGTCATGATTATTTGTAATCTTAAATGGAAACGTGTTCTCAGCAGCAGAAACACCTGTAACTGAATAAATGCCATAAAGACGGGATTCATGCCATACTGTGGAACATTCCAGTCAAAGCAATAACATCTCTACGGAGACAAGCAGGTGACAGACCCTGAAAAGTTACATACTGTTCCTTTCAAGGGGAAACCTAAGAATTTGTTGCAACTTCTCACTTATGCTTCATTGTTGTGAGGATGATACATTTATATTGCACGTTTTTGTTAAGACTTATTTTTCTTTACCAAAGTTACTTCTATTTGCATTATAAACCTCTTATCCGACTTCACATTCACAGTTTGCTATTTTGTGCTCGGCTCCCCCTGGATGCATGGAAGACTGTCTGAATGCTACAATTTGTATTTGTTCAAAAATGGCTCTCTGATCGCTGCATACCCTCTGGGGCCAGAACACAACACACACTTGATATGCCATTTACTGTGCTCTGAATGGAGAATCTGAGCACTTTTTCAGCCCAGAAAGGTAAAGAAGAATCTAACAAAAGAGCCTAGTAATTCAAAATTTCAAAACAGGTGGATGGTGGATGGAGGGAGGTTTTCAGTCAGTGAAATCACTTGTGCTTTAAAAATGCTGTACCTGATTTTTGCTGTCTTTAAAACAGAAAAACAGAACCAGTTTATTTTAAACGGCAGTTGTCCAAAGTTTTTCCTCACTTTACTTATTCATTCTGAGCATCCTAATTATTCACTGCGATGACTAGTGATGGGCAGATCAATACCAGATACTGAAATATTGACTGAGGTATCAAAAAAAAAAAAAAAGAAAGAAATCTCAAGCAAAGATATCTATACTTAATTTTTTTCCAAAAAAAATGTGTAATCAGTGTAATCAATTTTAGGAATACTTTTTCAAATTTATCTTAAGACATATTTAATTTTTAGATCAGTTCAAGCTGTTGAGGAGCAAAGATGTCTATATGCTAAGGTAAAATTATTCATAGTAGAATTGCACTGGGATTGATATCTTGATATACTTGCCATTGTACTTGGTGTCTGATCAAAACAAAAATCACTGGCATCGCCCATTACTAATGATAACATCATTCTGGTTAGAGTAAAATTTTAATACAAATGCACTGAGCAGAGGAGAGTAAAATCCCATTTAGAAAGACTTCATTTGGACAGTTGGCCTTTGTGTTTTAACGTCTTACCAAATGTCTCTGTTCGTGCTGTGTGTGCTTTTAGCATGTTCTTGTTTTACTAATATGGTGACATTTTGTATTACACTGATCTTTAATGTCTTTGTCATGTGTATGGACTGAATGTTTTGCACCTCTTATGTCCTGTTTTCTGTCTTGCCATCAACTCGGCAAAAATAACTCTGGCTCATTTACATGCTGTATGTTAATTAACCTGCACTGTCCCATATTTATTAAATAAAGATAAACAAGGGACAAATCTTGTCAAAATTGTATAATAGCTATAATTAGACTGATGAAAATAAATGCTCATTTTTATTTTGTTAAATGAATGCTTAAGCTGTCAAAAAAATGAGTACCTTGTGCCTAAATTCTCCTTGCAATTTGGATGGAATTTTCAGTGACATAGGTAGAGGAACTCACCATTACTTCCTATATTTTTGTATTAATCTATTTACTACTATGGCACCTATGCCATCGATATTTTGTCGTACAATATTTTGTCTCCGTTTGGCCCTCAAACATAAATTCTGTCTGTTTTCAATTTCCAAAACATATCTTCAGAGAGGGACTACAACTTCTTTATCTTTATGTATACAGGGAGAGCCCAGTGAGAGCACCGGACTCTTTTTCATGAGCACCCTGTTAAAACACAGGAAATAACTACATAGGTCCAATTAAAGCAGGTGTGATTATAAATCTTTATAACCAGATTATTCAAGTACATTAGTGGCACCAATCTATCCAGTTTTGCATGTCCTTGAAATGTCTTCCATTTTTGGGAAAAGACAAAACGACAGTACCACCCAAAAACTTTCACTGTGCACATTTAAGGCAAAAATGATATATTTACATATTCTAATCAAAGTGAAAGGATGTGGATTTTCCTAGCTCAGCTTAACAACTAAATAATAAAATCTGTCTTAAAACATAGTTGTGAATGCTTTATCTCAACTACTTTTCTTTTCATTCCAAGCACTTTGTGAAAAAAATGTCAATGTCAAAACTACAGTTGGCTTGTTTAAAGGAATCAATGGGCTGGTATTTGAGCGTAACTGCTTCAAAGAAACTATGAGCACTGATGCAAGACACGAAGGTTAGAGAAACTGTTTGAATGTGAATAAGAAATAATATAGGTAAGAGCAAGAAACAAATGGAAATTGTTAAATAAAGATCAAACTAATATTGTCAGTACCCCAGTAATGTTATATTTTGTTGCCAAGTTGTTGCATAAAAATGCATTATCTAATTCAGTGAGTGCAAGTTCCTAATGCAATAGTATTCATTTTTATAGAGATGTTAGCTTTCATGTAGCAGCTAGGGGCTTGTAGATCCAGTAGTTGTAGAAAAAAAAAAGCAAGTTAATAAGATATCAGAGCTAAACTTGGCAAAGCAAAAACATCTACAAGCCGATCCCCAACAGAAAAGTTACATCGTACACCTTCAAAGAAACATTATAACCAGGATTAATATTTGTAAATAAAAACACGCCAGGAAGGGGTGCAAGGACGCTAAATATGCATGTGTGAATTTTGTCCTGATTTCCATTATAGTACGGCCACAGCATATGGTGAAAACATACTTTTTCCATATCTTTATAATTCATCACTAACCCAATGATGACACAATGCAATAACCACTGTAGACAGTTTGAACCCCAGACAGTAAATTGTTTTTTAATTGCCTTCTTCATATTCTGATATATTATCGGCTTATTCAATTCTTCCTCCGTCAGCTCCCTAGACACCACCATTGATGTGTGAGCCTCAAATATGACCAATGGGCTTCATAAAAACATGCTAGCACTAGCCATTTTTCCAATATGACCTACTTACCCCTGCGGTAGTGGTTTTCAAATCTCCACTCTTCAAATCGATGCCTCCTGAAAGAAATGATAACTCCTAACCAGAGCACATCGTCCATTCAAGAACAGTAGAAAATCAATGCCACGATTCACAATTCTTTTGACTTTATAGAGAAATAAGCGACCATAAGCAAGACCAGAGGAATATAAAGCTAAATTATTGTTATTGCTAAATCAGGGAGCACAAGATAGGGCTGAACAATTGGCAAAACATTTTCTGACGAGCAACTTCGCATTTTAAAATCTGCCAAGAAGAATTGACAAAAAGACTGATTTTTATGCAGAATAAGACAATATTTTTTTTTTCATGTTTATGAAGGAAATTATGCTACTTCAAAAACTATAGCCTTTGCGTTTTGTAAATTTAGTCCATTCAAATTTCGATTCGGTTGTAATTAATCTTGCAGGTCTATTGTAAGAAATTGTCTTATCTTGCAATATTGATAAAAGTTCAACAGTGGGTTACGTTGTAGAGTGGTCATCTTGTAACTAGAAGGTTGGTAGCTCAAACCCTGCTCTGACCAGTGCATACTCCTGTTGTGTCCTTAGTCAAAACACTTAATCCATCTTGATTACATGAATGTGAAGTGTGAATGGGTGATTGATGATAATTGGAGAGGCAGTTGGTGCAGATTGGTAGCCACATTTAGGTCAGTCAGCATAAGGGCAGCTGTGGCAGTAGCTTACCACAATTACCTTACCGTTCAACTAGGGTTGTGCCAAAAATCGAAAGATCTATAGTATATATAAACTTTGATCCATTTCGGTAAGTCATGCGCCTTTTAATCTATAGGTCTACAGCCAATCCTGTGGCAGTAAGAGCTCAGAGTCAGGGTCTTTATTATGTGTCCTCACATGTTCTCACGTTTCACAAAAATCTGCTCAATTTAATTAAAAGTCCAGTGCCTTCTGTGTGTGCGGTGCAGTCTGACCTGATCTACCTCCTTCTTTCTGATCCAGTCCCAGCTCCTCACCTTTTCTCCTCTCTGTCTATCCTCTGGTGCTTCTTATCATTATAATCCAAGTTACAGAAAGTAACGAACTATTTACTCACCATTTATAAATGAAACTTAAGACCTAATTTTGCACATGGATATCGCACGTTTTTCATATCGGTAACACATGCATGCTATTAGGCTTAACATAATGTACAAACTCATTCCAAACTTTAAATGTGGACCTCCAGTATTGGACTGATTATGCCTTTGTTGCTATTTCCCACATTTGTAACTCTTATATGTTTTACTATTCATTAAAAATGATGGTGTATCTTCTAAGACATTGGACCTGCACACTGAAGACTGGGATTCACGTCTTTTGCAGATTTTATTACCCAGCTTGCCATGTTCTTCGCACAACATGAGTTAAACTTGATTGTGTGAGCAGAGAAATTAACTTGAATGCAACAGCTCCAACAATCCAGACACTTCTGTGTCAGCGGTATTATAATGGTTACACCACAAGCAGTGACTTGTCACTTGTCACTGTGCGCTGTCACTCACTGTATCTATTTTTTTTTTAATATAATTATCTCAAATGATTAATATTTATTTATTTATTTTTGTTAAACACTTTAACCATTTTGTCTTATACTCTCACCCCATCAAACATTTCACCTTTATTTATCTCTGTATATATTGTATTCTGCCCCATGGTGGTCTGAAGTAATAGTGTTGATTATTTTTTTAGGTCAGTTTTCTTTTCTTTAAGTTGGTTAGACTACATCCCTTTAAAACAAATTCTAGGCTGTTTGAAGATGCTGTTTCCTTTGCCATTCTGAGGGAAAATATAAGAAAGAAAAGTCATAATAATAATTATGCCTCTACATCATCAGTCAGTGCACTGCCAGAGACCAATAAGAACACAACATTTCAGTATAAAGTGAGTAATAAAGCTTTCTCAGCCTAACATCTCCCACATTCTTGAGACTATGAATACATGTGCATATTTAGAACCGCCTTTATTGTTCTTTGGGATTAGTACCAGAAAAATATGTTGCACTCTTTATTCATTTCTCATCTTGCGCTCACATAGAAAATGAAATGTTGATCCTAAATAAATATATGATGTCACTTTTGCCATTCAAATATGTTATGTCGAAAGCATATATTTTAGGTCCGACAACATACAATCCAAATTATTTGCTTTGAAAAGGTGACAAATTTTAATCAGTCAGAGATTATGACATCATCAAGTCAGTTCATTATGGTCAGATTGTGCTAAAAAAAAAAAAAAACAAAGCTAAGATGAAAGTCTAACTTGAGTAACAGAGCTTCAGACAGAGCCCCTTCAGGTTGCAAAGTATCAATTCAAAAGTCAACACCCTCTCTACTCTTACACAAGTCAGTCCACTCTTTCTACCAACAACAGCATGCCTCCTCCACTCCTCTCTTTGTCGGCCATTTTGCAATACTGTTACTCTTATCCGGCTTTTTCAAAAGCCCTCTTCACTTCTATGGTCTCTTAAACAAAAACACAAAATTCAACATCGCAAACTATTCAACCAAACCTTTACTGTTCCTGCATCCTCTTCTCTCCTCAATCAATCTCTTCCCGCAATAATTAGTCTTTACAAAAAATTATACCGCCGCAAGGAAAACAACAAGAGCTTAGGCGGAGGGCTTAGGAAAGGAGAGGAGGAGGAGGAGACGAGCAAAGAGGAGGAGATGAGCAAGGAGGTAGGAGAGAGGAGACAAGGAGGCTAGGGGAGTTGTGTCAGGCAATTCAAGTGGATTGCTAGATAATGAAAGTGTCAGGTAGCCGCGCGGGTTGCCAGTTTGAAGCATTGTTTATCAGCGTACGAGCAGAACGTACAGTTGGCAGTTTTTATAGCCACCGCGCGCTAGTCCCTGACCGCAATTACAACGGGCACTGTCAATTCTGTGACACTGTGCTAGCGTACAATGTTTTTCTGTATTGTATTATATGGTTGTACATGCTAAGGTATACAGTTAAACTAAAAATGGACATGTTATACTACACATATGGAGTGGAGCAGTATTATGTGATGCAGCGAGGCTCGGATTTTCATTCTAGTAAATCTAGCTGTGGTCTTTTCTATAGAAATTGTGCATATTGTTGGGCTTGTTCAAGGTTGTCAGGGTTGCACAAAATAGAGAAGAATGGGAAGCAAATGAATAAATGTACACAGCTAAACATGCATTTTACTCTAATATGTTTGTTTTTTTTTTTAATTGAAGTGAAAATTGAAATTTCAATAGTTGTTCAGATGGTTTTGTTTTATTTAAACTGTAAAAATTATAATTACAGGTTTGTTGATCCAACGTGAGTAATTGTAGTGAAATCAAACATTTTCTGAATTAAAATTAAGCAATTATTGTGGGATAATGACAATTATCAACTCAAAAATAACCTTGAAAAGCTTTGCCTCTCCACAGATCTAACCTGTAACTTGATCTAGTAGCATCACCTGTTGGTGTCCTTGGAGATGGATACGTTTAATGTCATACTGTGGTATACTCCAACCAAAGCAATAACATCCCCACACAGACAAGCAGGTAGCGGACACTCATAGTGCACCTTTAAAATGATTTGTAATTATGAATGTGCAATGTTTTGATTTTGCGATTTTTTTTAATTTTTTTTTTGCCCAAACTTAATCCATTTTCTAGCTTCCAACCTCCCCATCTCCCTCTGCTATTACTCTTGCATTTGTATGTTTGTGATTGAAAACAGTCAGTCCGCCCATGGGGTTAC
>KN477021.1:2266-16351 GCA_000787095.1 Periophthalmodon schlosseri | reverse complement strand
TATGCTAATCTCCAGCCAACGCCCGTCATTCCCCATTCACCAGCAGGCCCCTTGGAGCCCAGCCAGCCTCTAACTCATCCACTTCCCTTCAAATATGAAAACATTAGGCGTACAAAGGAGGAAGACACATTTTAATTTTTCCTCTTTGGCAGTTGAAATCAAGTTATTCCGACAGCGAGCTCTGAATGCAAGTGTTTGTTGACATTGGTGGGTTAACTGATGGTTCATGCAGATACAAAGTCTGTCAGTTGGAGTCTAGTTTGAAGGCAGAAGCTAGAGCGAAAAAACAGATTAGCATTTCACAGGCCCCTACTGCTAATGCTAATGCATTATAGTACCACTTACTGATAATGGGTCTAAAGCAGGACTAAAATGTGCCTTATGTAGGGCTGTTACTAAAGTATAAATCAAAATGAATACATTCTACAGTATCTTACCTTATCTACCGTAGCAGCTGAACCGTCAGCCTTCTCAGCACATTAAAGGAGCATGTTTTTAGGTGGAGGGTCTGAAACTTTCTTTTCTCCATTGAGATGTTGTTTTGACTGGAATGTTCCACAAAATGCAGGTGAAGGCAAGTAGTCATGGCAATAAAAATTCCTTTAATTAAGTAAATCCAAGATAGATATGTTTATACCATACTCTGGAACATTCCAGGCAAAGCAAGAGCAGGTGATGGACCCGCCACCAGAAATGCTACATAATGCATCTTTAAATTGTGCAGTGTTAAAACAAAAAAGAATCAGTTTACTTTGAAAACACTCAAGCTTTACAAAATCAACAAATAGGAATTTGTGTTTCAACCTCTTTTGTGTTTTTAAGTCGCCATCACAAATTACATATATTTCAAACTCGCACCTGCACCTCTGAGCATTGTGATTGTGCATGTTTAGATGTAGCCATTACAATACAAATATGATTTACTGTTGACAAGTCATTTATTTGTTGTTACGCAATGGTCCTATTTTCTCTGAAACACAATTTTCTATTATGTCACAACTTTTCTGGGTCTATTTTTGAGAAGGCTCACTTATTGATATTTTTGACAGGAGTAAGCTTTTGACTCAGTCAAAACCACTTGCTGTGTTCTAGCAAAACACCCTCTCCTCTTGTCTTTGAATGAATGAATATGTTAGTGACTGTGTGTGATTGGTGCTGGGTTGTTGATTGGGTGTCATCTATTTCTATTACTAAGCAGTTTTAGATCAATATTGTGTTTTACAGTGAACAAAATGTAAAATAATGATCTACTTAAGTTGTGTAATTTAGCATAGCATAATTTGTCGTCTTTAAACTGTTGTGTCTCTGTTCACTTTTGTAGCCTCCCTTAAAGCAATTTTTACCTGGAAGCGAAATATCGAGTTATTCTTCTTTATAACCTTTTTGCATTCAAATATTTCGTTAACTCTTCGATTGGTTTCCTCTCTCCTCAGCTGGGACGACGTACATCTTCGGGCGCGGCGGAGCCCTCATCACTTACACCTGGCCCCCTAACGACCGGCCGAGCACGCGGGCAGACCGGCTGGCCGTGGGCTTCAGCACACAGCTCAAAGAGGCAGTGCTGGTCAGGGTGGAGAGCGCCAAGGGACTGGGCGACTACCTGGAGCTGCACATAGTAAGATAAACTTTATATATATGGCACTGGATTAGTTGCTGTTGGTTTGGCATGGGCAGAAGTGGATTAGACAGATATGGCTAGCTACTGTTGCAGTGCGTTTAGTATTTATTGTAGATCCTGCACAATAAGGATCAGGGTGGAGAGCTCCAAAAGACTGGGCGACTACCTGGAGCTGCACATAGTAAGGCTCTAAACATTCTATATACAAGGCACTATTTTGGTTGGTGTTGGTTTGGCATGTGTGAAAGTATGTTAGACAAATATAGCTAGCTAGTTAGTTGTGCCAAGTGTTTTGTTTTTTTTTTTGTTTTTTGTTTTTTTTTGTGGATCCTGCAAAATAAGGACCAGGGTGGAGAGCACCAAGGGACTGGGCGATTACCTGGAGCTGACATAGTAAGAAACTCTTTATACACTCTATATATAAGGTGCTGAATTGGTTGGTGATGGTTTGACATGGACGGAAGTGGGTTGAACATATATGGCTAACTAGTGGGTAGTGAGTTTAGTGTTTAGTTCCACTTTAAAGGTCCTATATTACAGAAAACATACTCTTATGAACTTCAAGTCATATTATAATGCTGTTACCTCCTCAAAACATACCTGGAGTTGTGTTTTGTTTCATTCACACACATTTGAGTAACACTTGTAGTATTAGTCTGCATCTCCAAAGCTCAAAATGCTCTGTTCCACCTTGTGATGCCATGAGGCGGTAGCTTTCAAGTTAATAGTTACCTTTTACTTTTAGTTCAGTAGAGATTGGCAGTTCCATGGCTGAAATCATCCAGATGATTCTAATGCATGTGTACAGAGTTTAAAAACACAGCGGAGCACTTCCTGTATTACCACATGACATCACAAGGTGGAACAGATTGTTTTCTGTTTGAGAGAAGAACTCAGCCTAAATATGCAGGGTTTGTGTGTTAAACATGTGAATGAAACAAAACACAACTCCAGGTCTGTTTGTGACATGGGACAACATTATAACATAGATCAGAGAATAGAGTTATATGGGCCCTTTAATGTTAGAAAACATAAAATACTAATACTACTATTGTGGCTTAAGACACAATTCATATGTCCACTTTAAGATGCTTTGGCTGTCAATTTGTGAATTCTAAATGCATTGCTAAAGATGACTACTCATACCATTCCATTCACTTTAGAGTCAGTCTTGCAGAGAAATATGTTATTCACAGTTTTCAACTTTGTACAAGTTATAACTCATATTAAAAGCCAATCCGTGACCTGCTTGCCTCTCCTCTATCCTGTCTGCCATGCAAATCAACTCCACTTCAGACTGCCACATTTCATCATTAACATCATCCACAATATTTGTGCACAGATGTTCTATGCATCACCAACACTCACCGCTGGCCTTGACCCACTTCCTGTATGTCACCACTTTAAGCCCCGCCCACACTTTTACACCAGTCCCCCCTCCCTCCATCTAACCATGTCCATTGCGGTTTACAAAGCACAGCATGAGAAGAGACCCGGGGCCCCTAGCGCTCCTGTCCCCTTCCGCACTCAACAAATTGGGGTCAGTGGCCTTTCGGAGAGGGCTGATGGTGCAAGGATGTACTCTCTAAATGTGAGCGGTAGAGAGAGATGGAGAGAAAAAGAGAGGGAGAAAGAGGTTGTAGAGGGTGGAAGAAGTGTCATTACAGATACAGAGTTTAACGCAGTGCCAAAGGTGCTGTGGACATCTTGGATTTCAGGCGGTTTTGCAGCTGTGTTTTGACATGTGTCTTGTTGGCTAAGTGACACAAGGATGGGAGGCAAGATGGAATAAACTAGGGCTGCCCGATTAGAGGAAAATATCTAATTGTGATTTTTCTGACAAGCATTGAGATTAGACTTACGTTTTCAAAATAGGATTCTGTTCACATTTTAAACTCGTGCACAGAGGTGGGTAGTACTCATTTACATTTACTTGAGTAACATTTTAAAGAAAGAAGAGTACTTTTCTAACAGCATACTTTTGTACTTGAGTAATATTTCTTATTGAAATAACAGTACTCTTACTTGAGTAAGAGTACTGTTGGTTACTCTTCAAACTGAAGTGACATAAGCTTTAGGTTGATCATATGAAATGATTTGAACATTTGTGTTTCTTGGGCCGCTCCTTCAGATATAATATAATTGTTCTCATTTCTGTGTCTGTCCTTTGAATTACATTAACTTCAAATTATAAATCAAGTGTTATGTCCCAACAGTTACTCTTTAAGTTACTCTTACTTGAGTGGTAGTTTTCCCAAATACTTTTTTAGTCTTCCTTAAGTAATTTCTTGGACCACTTGCACTGCTACTTAATAGTAATCTTATTTTGAAGTAATGTTACTCTTACTTGAATACAATATTTGGCTGCCCTACCCACCTATGTCTACAGTAAACATGCTAACAAGTCAACTTTAAAATAAAGTGAATGGCAAATAATATTGTAAGGAAGGGGAATATAAGCATGTAGGTAGTGCAGTGTATGAGGTGAGGGAAAGTGATGTGAGGGCTCTATGTTCCCGCAGACTTTAACATTTAAAATATATTTTTGAAAGTAAATCTATAACCTCCACATCACCCTGACCTTAACCAACGAGGCTCTAATCTTGAATCCATGGAAATAGAATGCTAAAACCATAACATTCTCCAAGGATATAGATATGTTTTATACCATGCTGTGCAATCAGCCTTCCCAATTGAAAAATACAGTCCAGTTGGTTTAAACCTAAAGAGACTCTCTCTGATCTGAATCCTCAACACCTAAACCCCAGCACTTGCAGCCAATCATTATTCAGTGCTAGTGCAGCCTCTGCAGCTCAGTGAGTGAATTCTGGAGGTTCTGAACTTTCACATGAACCATGGCTTGTCCATATACTGAGAGTGAGAAAGACTTGTATGTGTCCTCTTTATACAGGTTTAGGCACTGGAAACCAAGTTGTGATTGTAATACCTTTTTAAACCAGTAAGCCATGGTGGAATCACTCCTACAATAATTAGTTATAAGAATTACCCATTTACTAATTTTGACATTACGGTTAAATATTGTGTCACGCCCAAATAATTACAGTCATCGCGCTTAACCTAATTTTTTACACAGTGGAAGCCCATGGAAACTACTCAATTAGTTGTGGAGTAAATGCTTTTTTAAATGCCCACTGTCCTCTAATTACTACTAACAAGCATCATTAAGAGGTGATTTTTGAATAACTTTTAAAAGACATTTGAACACACCACTGGCACGCACAGGGCTTAATAACTATTGCAGAAGAGAGGACAACGCAGCATGGGTGATTAGCCACTACCTCAGTGACCCCTTTTGGCAATTTATGGATATTTGAGATAATAGGTCTTAAAAACAAAAACAAACAAACTAAAAAAAGTCCAATTATTTTTAATCATTAGAGTCAATAATTAAGTCCAGGTGTACAGTATTAAAGGTGCTGTACCTGATTAAAAAACATGAAAAACAGAGCTAGTTTAAATGGTCTGCAGTGTACTGGGGCAAGACATTTTTTTCTCAAATACATGAAAAAAATGGGTACAGGGCCTTTATTATTATTATTTTTTTTTTAATAAATCCGCATATAAAAATTAAAAGATTAAGGGTACTGGAACATACCATATGCTCCTAATGGTATGGAAAATGACATCACAATACATTTTAATTTAAATTAATTACTTGTTCCTGCTATGGACGCCATTTTGAGAACTTTTGACATTTAAAAAGATTTGTTATATTTTCTTTCGAATTATATTATATTATATTTCTAATTGCTATGGCAGCTGTTACAAATTGTATCACTCTGAAACGATATATGAAAAGATATTGATAACCATTTTGGCCATGTACCTGATTTTTTTCCAATGTACTTGAGCAAAACTTATCTTGCCCCAGTACAGATATATTGTAAAAGCAGCTCTTGAGGTCAAAATAAGCCCACCGTGAACTGTCTGCATCTAATTATAAAGCGTTTTATTGTAATAAAATCAGGAAGTGCCCAGTTAGCATGCTAGTTGGTGACTGAGCCAGCTCTGGCCTTTGAAAGTTGTAAGAAGTGTTTAAAAACTCATCACTGTGAATAGGTAGGATGCTCGGAATTCATAAGATAAATGCGGAATAACTTAGGACCTCTGCAAACTGTTTAAAATGAACTAGTTTTATTTTTCACATTTTTGAGACAGTAAAAAACAGGTACACTTTACTTTGTTGAAATAATTAGCCATGCAATTAAGTAAGTGATGAAATATATATTCAGTAGACGACATGCAGACTCTGAGCAGCACTGTACTGACAAACACTTCTACAGATAATGTAATTAACTGTATTTGTTTGTTTGAATACATTCTTTCTAATTAGTGCACACCATTAATTAATTAGTGTGTGCTTATGCCAGTCGCTTCAGTGGATAATACAACAACTTCACTTTGAAACAAATACATAATTAAGTCATTATTCAACCTCACAGCAAGGTCGGCCTCTTTGCAAAAGCAAGTTTAGCTGACCTGGAATCCAAATTGTTTTCTGGAACTAATTAATATGTAAAAGTTTTGCATATTCATAGTTTATAAGAAAATTGTTTCATTTACATGTTTGAGTTATCATTTTCATATTAAAGTGGTTGTATCGTTTGCCCTCTTCTGGTGATAGTAGCTTATACTGCATAGGTTAGCAGTATCTAGCTAGCCAAAGTCTAGATTAATTAGATAAACGGTTTACCTCAAACACTGGAAGAATAGGTAAACTCGTTTTTCTTAGAAATATCTAGCTGGTATGATATGCTCCATAGAAAGGCCAGTAGAGGGCGCTACCACTGCATCTGTTGGTGTATTGAAAAGGTTGTGATAATCAAGCATGCTAAACTGTGGTAGCGGTAATTTAAGCACTGACATTATTCAAACATACCAAAGTTGTGTGGACTTAAAAAAACACGGAGTAGCTTCATGCATTAGCACTTGCTGCATGTACCAGTGCGGGGCTGGTGTTTAGAGCTTTGGAGAGGGAGATGAAATCAATTTTAAGGATTACTGAAACAGCACACAACTCAATAACATGGTTCAAAACTTCAGATAAAGTCACAGTTGCTGAAAATTTGTTTTGCCCCGGTACAGATGTATTGTATAAGTAGCTCTTGAGGTAAAAAAAAGTGGGAATGCATAACATGAGGAATAACTTTGAACAACTGCAAACTGTTTAAAATGAACTAGTTTTTTCACATTTTAATACAGTCAAAATCAAGTACAGCACTTTTAATATGGGCCTTTAAAAAACCTCCTTAGCCCTCTCTTTCTCTCCTTGGCTCTTCCCTACCTACACATCAGTCATTCAGGTGCAGCGCTCTCCATTTAAAGCTCCATTCCCCTCTGTCTCCCACACCTCACTGCTCCTCTCCCCCACCGCAATTACATTTCATTTGGTGCCACCGCTCCTGAAATTACGGTATGGGAGTTCGCGTCCTGTTAATTATGCCTGCCCGCCTGCGATTGGGGTGGAAGAGAAAGCAGCGAAATGAGGGGCCCCTGGAACCAAAGAGCGACGGGCCCCTGTGCCATTATGGAGTTGTGATGGGGGCCTCGGAGGACGTAATCAAAGAGCTAAATAATTCCAGACCCGCGGGTTACTGGCGTGCTTTGGTAAGTGGGGTAGAAATGGCTATCACGTTTGATTTGAGGTTAGCAGTTGTTATTGTAGTAGATAGGGGTTGGTTGGCAGTGACACAGTGAAGTGGTTAACAATGAGATTAACTTATTCATGGGTTGCAGAGTAATGAAAAATAGGACTATAAAATATTCAAAACAAAATATGATATCTTTGAAAGGAAAAAAGGGGAAAAAGGGGGGAAAAGGTCATGTGACTGAAACCCACAGTGTAAGAGACGTATTTGGAGAAACATGGGAACCATTCCTTGGTATGATACGTCTGTAAGCAAGATAAAAAAAAACTAATAAAAATACACATTTGTTAGAAAAATGTAGATAAATATTTCAAAAGTACCCTATATTATACAGGTATAAACAACAACTAATGTAGGCACCACATAGTACCAAGTAGTTCTAAACAAGGGTCAAAATTGAAACAAATATAAAAATGTTAAATTTGTGATGCAAAACAATGTTATTTCAAAATTGTTATTTCATTTTTAGCCTGATTTTACATTATTTTACTGCCTTTATTAAAGTTTCTAATACATACCAGGGATTATGTGCCTTTTTACCTTCAAAAAAACAATTTTCCTTCTGTTTTTATCTCGTTTTCACAGCTGAATAAGATATTCAAACGAAGTGATAGTTTTTGGCATTTACTGAGTATAATTAACTAATTCTGTATCTAATAGTCAATAGAAAATATAACAGGATGAAGCCTTCCTTCCATATTAAAAACTTCTATACGGAAGTTTCAAGAGTGATATCTATTTATAATACACATTTATTCCACCTGAAGTGTCTCTCCTTATCCCTCGGTGACCTTAGCACTTGCACTTTCTTCTAATTATTTTCTATGGGCGTGTCTCCAAGTGTGGCCAAACTTTTCCTCCGACTTGACATTTTCAGTTTGTGACGAAAAAGCTTTGAAATTCATTATCTGCGAAATGCCATAGGAGTGAATCATTGCAGAGGGGAGCAAACATGACGGGGCATATTGCTTGGTGCAGACTTGTCGATTTCAGTAAAGATTTCAGACCAAAAAGATGGAGGGTTGGACTGGTGGTAAAAGAATATATAGAGGTAATTTTGTGTCCTTTTTACATTCAATTTAAGTGACTGAAACTGAATAGTTTTGCATTCAGTTATGATATAAGATATAAGAGTTTGTATGAAAAACTACACTTTGTTGTTCAGTTTATTAAAGGTTTATGGTTTTTTTAAATTAAATTTATTTAAGTAGTTGCCTGGGATCCAGTGTACACATTTCCAATACTTGAAGATGTGAGTCTGGTCTCCGATTAATCCAGCCAAGTTCAGATGGGCATGATTGACAGGTGGTTTAGCCAATCAGGGACACGCATGGTTCATCCATATCAAAACAAATATGGATGCTTAAGAGAAAAGATATCACAGGGGACTGAAAAACATCCCAGAATCAATTAATGAAGCACTATATTGTTAATCTGAGGTGAGAGAAATATGATTTTGTTCAAAATGATGGGTGACCAATGAGAACCTTCATTTCTCCTACGCCACTGAGAAAAACAAGTCTGATCTGTATAAAAAACACAGAGAGATAAAATTCAGGACTTGCCAAACAGTTAAAGCTATGCATTTATTGTCTTTTTTAAGTTAAACTAATTCATTGTTAAAGCAAATCAGCTTGCCATGAAAAAATGTAAGAACTATGTACAAAATGTACAAATGACAAACTTATAATGTTAGTTAGTAAGAATGATTCTATATCATATATATTTTTAAATTTAACTCATAAACACAGAATTTGCTTTAAATGCTTTAGTCAGTGCTTTTTTTTTACCATATGTAGAGTTAAAACAAAGGCCTTCCATATAATTCAAACACAAACAATTTTATCAATAACAAAATAACACTGACAGACTTGGGGGTTATGACGAGATGTGGCGTGGGTTGGCAGGGCAGACTTCATTATTTCCACAGACTGGTGAGGAGAGAAGCTTATATTTAATCAGCCATAGGAGTGAAATACCACGCAGTCCCTAAGAGTGGAGCAGTCAATAGAGCGATGGATGTTTCGGAACACTGACAATGTTGAAGTGCCTCTAAGGGTTTTGTTGAGCAAAAGGTGTACAAATGTTTGTCCTAATACTTTACTACTGTCTAAATACTTTTACCCGCAGTTTATTCAATTTTAATAGCATTTGCTCTCTATACTAAATACTAGGTTTTGTTTTGGAAGTTAATCAATTCTATTAGTTATGTACATTCTAGCAGAGTGGTTACCTCTCCTGCCTCACAGCAAGTCATGGATTTAATCTTTCAGTCAGCTTCACATTTAATCCAATTATTTTGAAATGTAAATTCATTGTACATCAGAGTTGAGGCACTGTTAAGTACACGGCTGAGTGGGCAGCACTCCCACCTCACAGCAGTAAGGTTCCAGGTTCGACTCTCAGGCCACCTGGGTCTTTCTTTGTGGAGTCTGCATGTTCTCCCTTTGTCTCGGTGGCTTTTCTCCAGGCACTTCAGTTTCCCCCATCAACCTAAAACTTGCACAACAGGTAAAATCCTCCAGCAAAGGTAGTCCTGACCAAGACTAGCTCATGATTTGCAGAATTGCTCCTGACAGGTTGCCTTAGTGGCATTGATTGAAGGATGGGTCAAATACAGAGAATGAATTTCCCTCACAAGGGATCAACAAAGAATACCTTAACTTTGGTAGGTATCATAAAAAGCAACAGCTGTTGTAGTACTAGTGGTATATTACTTAATACTAATAGTGATTGTGGAAGGAAATAACGTTGAGGGTTAAGCTGCAACTTTACTTGTATGTAGCTTTGTTCAATTTGTCCAAACCTTTAATAGCCTTTCAACATTTGAATAGATTTGAAGATTTTGAAGAACCATATTAAAACATTGTTCCCTCATCAAAAACATACCTGGAATTGCATTTTGGTTCATTTGTGGTAGTTTCATTGATCTATTTACAAAGTTTAAATTTTCCACAGATTGTGGCATCAAAAGTAGAAAGCAGAAGGTCAGATTACATTAGCATGCCAGCTAAAATGGAATATCTTTTTTAGTTTTTGAAATTCCCACTGTGAGTGTGCACAGACTGATGCAATTTCTTGTGTGTTTTTATATGTACCCTGTCCTTTAAAACTTCGTGACATATCATCTGATTTAGGATTTGTAATGTCCAGTACGACCATAACAGACTTTAAGTCTTTTTGTCCGACACTGTAGAACCAACCCTCTGCTTCCCCCACTCACCGCTCTCACCAGATCTGAACCGACAGAACGTTTAATACCTCACTGAGCATTTAACTTCAACTAGCAAAACATCCCCTAGTCATTTCCCTGCCCGCACGTTCTGTTAGCACTGCACCACCGGCTTCTCCAAGAACTGCCAGGGAGGGGTAGCAGGGACATCATCTTACCCGATCTCGATGACATTTTGACCGGTCACCATCACAGTCTTGGCTGTGGGTCCGGACAGTTAGATATGGAAGTAGACTGATAGCTGAATCTCCCATCTGTACATGTCCTTGGGTAAACCTTGAACAGTTTTTGTGTTTGAGAGTAGCTTTATTCGGTATTGATGTGTTGCCACATTGAAATGTGGGTTGTTTTTGCGAAAATGATTCTCGTGGGAAAATGTAGCAAGTTGGATGGCTAATTAGAATGCAAAATATGTTTGTAATTTTTAGATTAATTAGCTCAAGCAGGTATCGATTTTTAACACAGTTTTTTGTATTCCTTATAAGAATTTTTGGGCGAATACTAAATGCTGTATTTGAGGTTGATGGATAAATAAACGTTCCAGTCTTTTCCTGCAAGAAGGTTTTGGGTTCAATTCCTAGACAAGGACTGGTTTGCACGTCTTTACATTAGAGCTGCAACGATTCTTCAACATAATTGGCGACGTTGACTAGGAAAATACATCAGCGCATATAAAGCGCGTTGATGTGACACCTTTAGAGCCGAGTGGCAGATATATATCAGGTACAGGCACACTCTGAAGATGGTGAGGAATTACAGTGCATAAGTTCAGAGAGTTTTCAGCTCAGGACCAATAATGTTAACAGTCTGGCTGAATAGAAATAAAAACAAGCTTTAACTTCACAGTGAATACCAAATGCATGTTATTTTTATCCACTGAAAATCTAAGTTATTAATGGCAAAACGCACACAGCCTTGTTTCTTGTGCTGCTATTTCCGAATTGCTCTGACAGACGGTCGTGCTAAGTCTCACCACTCCGATGCACCTTTCACAACTCGCTACATCTTTTCCACCATTTCTCTGTTCTGCCACTTCCTATTTATTACTGGGGCATATGTTAGCAGTCGTTAGCGCCAAATCACGTTGCTAACTGCTCCATTGCCAGCGCCTCATCTGCAGTTAGCGGCGTACAGTTCCTTCACCTTTGACTGTAGGAGTGAAATAAGAAGTGTGGTTTGATTACACGTTAGTTGGCCATACCTCACTACTGTAGTCGACTATACGCCTGACCCCAATTTGACCCCAGCACAGGAGGTGATAGACTGACAGAGTGAGCAGTTAAGAGTGGACAGTGAGGGAGTTCCTATAGGGCTGACCGAAGAAGTGGAAGTGAGCTAGGCTAGACCAAGACATCGAAGAAAATCTAGTAAAAAGTATAGGCAAGTCCTGAAGGTTGATATGCTAGTTAGCGTAGAAATATGGAAATATTTTTCAATTATAGACTGGCAGACAAACAAACATTTACCCCCAGAGATCTCAGCAAAACAAATAATAAGTAAATAATAAATTAAAAAAAACAACAATAGTAATATGAATAAATATTAAAATAAAAATATGTGAAATCGGAAAAAACAATAACAATAATATAAATCATAATATTATGAATATTCATATTTAAAATAGGGATGATAAGAAAAAAAAGCTCATTAACAATATGCATTACCATATGCCATGTAAATTAACATGCTTTATTTTTAATCAACACAATGGGTTTCAAAGATGTAATTTGAGGAAGGATGGTGACATGATTTGTGAATACAGTTCAACAAATTGGGCAGAGCGACTTGATTGTGATTGGATAGTAGACAGGTTTGCAAAAGATGTGGGAGAGAAGTAGAGCTTGCTGTCACCAGTATAGCAATGAAAACTGACAATTTACAAAAAAAAAAGAAATAAATAAAAAGGCTGAAGGTAAATGATAAATACAGGCGGCCCAAGGACAGAGCCTTGAGAATTTCCACAGTGGAGAGCAAACGTTTACCATTTGAGTGGTTTGAAAAATAAACTGAGGGTCATAGCAATTTTGCCTGTTGAGAGAAGAAGTAATTACAAAAATATTCATAACAAATATCAGATGATACATAATCAAAAGAGAAAAATGTATTAAAATGTGTGTGTGTGTATATATATATATATATATAGCCAGTAACATGTTAATCCACCTTAGGCATGCTTAACTGTATCTTAGCAAACACTATGTAACATGTGGTCAAACCTTGTCAAAGGATGATCCTGTCAGATCTCAGAATGTGTGGGGGAGTGTTGGTGATGGTCGGAGGGGCCAATGGTGCAGATTGGCAGTCTTGCTTCTTTCAGTCTACTCCAGAGCAGGTGTGGCTACAATAGTAGCTTATCACCGCCGAGTAAAGAGAGAATGAATAATGCATGAAATTGTTAAGAGACTTAGAGCATCTGGAAAAGCTTTATAATGAATGTATTATTATAGAATAGCTCCCAAAAATTGCAATTCCAGATATATTCGCAACATATTCTATAACCCCCTAGTCTGTGTTGCTTGGTGATAACACTCCCAACACGCCTTGTTAGTTCTCATTATCTGACAAACATAGGTTATCTGCACCGGGTTAAAGACTGCGAATATTTAATTAAGTGTTGAAAAATGTGATGTGGCGTGCACTACCATGGGAAGTGAGGAGGAAGATAGGGAATTTACGGACCCGGGATGCCAGAGTGAGATCCAGATGGGAACCGGGATAAGCTTGTCAAAAACGCTTTTATCTCGGACTCTCCGCCCCTCCGGTTCCAAGAAGACATCCACACACATGAGAGCTGACAGGATGGTATATGGAGGGATCAAATAACAGAGCAAGGGCATATAGACATTAGAAGACAAGGGAGATCCTATATATAGCATATCCGTAGGACATGGAGTGCTCCTGCCATTATATAACAACGTTTTTAATGTAATTTTGGTGAATCTCGGAGAGTGAGTGGTACAGTGGGTTGGGCCTAGGAACCAGAGAGCATCAAGTTCACACCCAAGCTCAGACTGTTACAGCATGCTAAGGAGTAGGAGAGGCACAATGGTTTAAGCATCTGTGCTGCTGTGGTTGTTTCCTTGAGCAAGACATTTCACACCTCACTGTCAATAAAAAGAAAGAAAATGGATCACAGGTTATTGAATATAAAATGTTGAAATCTAAATAGGTTTCATTTGTGTAAAGAGGCATTCAAATGTATAGACTTAGTCGCTTATAGTTAAAATCATTGCCATATTGGTGTTAGTCAAATAACAAGCTAGTGATGGTTTTATTTTAGTCATGCAAGGTAATAGCAATAGTACTTTACTCCATAGAGGAAAATGAAAGAAACTTCAAAAATGATCTTAAATACAACCTAACAAAACACAACTTTTTAACACTCTTTAATACTTTTAATACTCTTATACAGTTGGCAAAGGTTCTAACAAATGCACTGTGATATTGTTGATTACATTGGAGATCAATTGCTTGCATTGATTGGGCACTCCCTGCAGTCTTGTATCCACTGTAATTACTACTTTTGCTTTAATTAATGCCACATGCAATCTGTACACACAAGGTTG
>JACM01023487.1:0-18833 GCA_000787095.1 Periophthalmodon schlosseri | reverse complement strand
CCTGGACGACAGAGGGACACACAGACAATAAGTATAATAGTAATTCAAGCCTTATTACAGATATGGGACCAGTATGGTTCATTAATCACGCACAATACTTCTTGGAATACTACATATGTTACATATGCAGTAAATAAATGTGAACCCAAGTCAACAATTCTAACCCAACATCTGGTTAAAAGGCATTTCGGTTAAGGTTGGACTTGGTGTTCTTTGCCATTACGAGCTTTTGATACAATTTTTCTTTTCTCAAAAGCGCTTTTACCTGATTTTACTTTAACCCCTAAGAGCCCTGCACAAGAATTCCAGTGTGTGTGGACTTTTGTGTTTATTTTGAAAATACTTGTAGCTTCACTTCACATGGAAAAGACTTGTTTATCCAGCACACCTCCGCTATTCCCTCATTATAAAAAAAAGGTACTTAGATTTTTTTCATTTTGTCAGTTTAAGGCAAGGCAGGTCAAGTTTATTTGTACAGCACAATCCGTACACAAAGTAATTCAAAGCGCTTTACAGAATAAGAAAGACATTAAAGTCACAATACAGCAAATCAAAACATAAATAATCATCATAACATTAACATTAAAAGACAAGAATAAAATCCTTTCAGCCATATGCAGCTAAACAGAACCGTTTGGAGCTGGATTTAAAAACATTGTCAAAGCAGAGGCCTGTCTCACATCTTCAGGAAGAATGTTCCAGGTTTTAGCTGCAGAAAACTGAAACACTGATTCCCCATGTTTAGTCCTGGTTTAGTCCTGGTTTAGTCCTGGTTTAGTCCTGACTCTGGGCACCAGCAGGAGGCCGGTCCCTGAGGTCCTCAGAGTGCGAGACGGTTCATGTGGCTCTAACATGTTGGAGATATAAGCCAGCGAATCGGCCTGAGAGACTTATGTGCTCGTACTTCCTGGTTCTAGGCAGGACCCGAGCGGCAGCGTTCTGGATAACACGGCCACATCGTTTACATTTATTTTGTTGTATTCAGCTGAGCTACACAGTGCATATGATTGGGCTGCATACATTTGTGTCTGAATCAACTCATTTCTTCCACTGTCGCAGACGTGAGGTGGGCCCGGTGCCTTAATGACCTGAGTGGCTCAAGAATAAGTCATTTAAAATGCCATTATGCGTTATACATAACTTTTTCAATGTATGACTTAATGACATCTATTAAAATGCATCTGTCCATCAATCACTCGGGACAATATCACGCTCGCTTGAATTGCTTCACTTTAGCTATGGCGCTATATGCTAATTCAGATGATTACAGGCGACTCGTGTTCATTTGAATGGCTTAGTGTTAATAAAGGAGGTCATATCTCATAAGGCTCAAAGGCGATGTACTCGTAAACTGTCCTTTATTACAAGTACTGCTGTCAAAATAAGTAAGTACATTTAAATCTACTAACCTACCATCTACAGTTATTACTAAGCTGCAAGTACTTTTTTACCGTAAGACTCTACCAATGATGTAACTACTATACAATTTAATTTAAGCTGTCCTCTGTTGCCTTTATGGTCAAAGTGTAATTGTAATTGAAAGCGAAAGTGAAATTTCAAAAGGTCAGGCGTGTAGTTGCGTCAGAACCACATGGAAACAACTCCCTGTGACCGTATCGGTCGTTCGTCTACGGTTCTACGTCAGAGCGTGAGAAGGACCTAAGTGGGGCGTGGATTTGAAGAGAAACATAATGAAACAACTGCGTGTTACGCTCGGTACCACGCGGTTGTCTGTCTGTCGTTGGGCAATATTAGTTTAGAGACGCAACTAAGTGGGCGGGGCTAACTGTTCAATCTAAAACATGTTTGAACAGTTTATTCAAGTGCATTTGACAGGTCAGGCTACACATTTCATTAAAACATAGCATTATATTTAAGATTTTACCAATTTTACCTCATTTTTTTCTTTTTAAATTATTATTATTTTTTATTTTATTTTGTTGAAGTCTATAATTTTTCTTCTTGGTTGGACACGGGCAGCAGATATGACACATCTAGAGGTAATTCCGTAACTGTCGCCTAGAAACCATTATGTTTACAAGGGCCAAAACTTGTCTGTTACACAATAGTTATGTTTTGACTAAAGGAAATAAATACCAACACCTTTATTTTGTTAGATTAATGTTTATACTGCTAGAAAAATACAATACATTCCCTTTGTATGTTAATTCTCACAGCATCTTGGATGGACTTGGCTCTGTGCTAACAGTAGCCGGCTAGTTCCAATCAATCAGCTGTGTTTACAAAGGTACATCTTTATGTGTCAATGCTAATGCTAATGCTAATGATGAACAGTTAGTCTTATAATGTAATTGTAATGAAATGTGTATTTTTAATGTGTGTTCACCTGCACAGGGTCTGCACATGGAAAGTAGCAGTAGCTAAATCTGGTACAAATCATCTTTTATTTTGTAAGATTAATGAATTTGTACATCGTCCCTGACAAATAAAGAATAAAGAAAGAAAGACTTCTATTAAAAAGTTAAATGTAACATAACAACAAAATTAAATAAGTTTTAAGGATGACCCAATTATTTTAGGCGTAGATTATTTCAGTCAGTGGCGTTATTTAAATATTTATTAGGCTCTGAAATTAGCATTAGCATTGGAACTAGTCGGCTACCGTTGCGCACAGAGCTACATTTCTGTGTTAAAGCCCTGGATAGAGGTATTTTGTCTTGGAACTCAGCTCTACTTCCTGTATTTTTGTATTTTTCTTTTCAACTTTTTTTGTTTTTTCCATAAACTGCCACTTTACTGATGAAAACTGTGAGACATTTACCACAAACACAATCCCGCCAAACTAAGTCAGAATCAGAAAAACCTGAAAACATCTCACGCACTTTAGCTCCTCATCTCACACACACTCACAATACTAACTAATATCTGGTTATTAGAAATTACAGACTGTATTTCCACAATATTCCTATAACATTTTAATTTGTGCAGTGAACTGAAAAGACGAGCCGATAGCAATGGATCTGTATTTGCTATGCTCCAGTCTTTCAGAACAATGCTCCTCATACTGTGGTGGTCCAGCAATTCAATTAGACCAATTTGGGAAGCACAATTACTGCCGAAAGATAAGAAGACATACATCGCAATCCGCAGTGTTCGGATGAAGGCGAAATCGCTGTTGTAGGAGTTTGTTAATTACTTCATTATTCCACAAAATAGGACTTAATTAAACACGGCATGATATGTGCATGTCTTTTGATGCTTTTGTGAGACTTTTGTTCTTGTTTTCGATGGAGACGGAGATGGGGGGAGGCGCTGGAAGATTATCGAGACTTGCAAATTTTTCTCCCAAAACTCGGCGACCTTCATGGGAAAGGGAGGCTGTCGGGTGGATGGGGCCGGTGGAGATTTCGGCTCGTGTTGGTGTTTCGCAGTTAAATCCCAAATGAGCAGGGAATGTGTGCTCTGAATCTCCCGAGACTAAAGGCAGGTTTGAGAGCGCGCGCCTGTGCAGTGTGTAATGATTTTTGCATGAACATGTTTGAATGATGAATAGTGTTGTGGGACCTGAATCCCACACTGGGTCTAGATAAACTTGAGTCATTTATGTTTTGTTTTTTTGTTCTTTTAGATGAAATACGGTTTGCTGATTAAAAAATCCACAAGTAAATTATATTAATAAATAAACTACAAATGTACAGGGCGTCCCTAAAGTCTCTTTACAATTTAAACATTTAATTTCAAAGGCAGTTGATAAGATAATTAATTTACAATTTAAACATTTAATTTCAAAGGCAGTTGATAAGATATATTAATTAGATTTGTTCTGTTGTACTTAGTGGTTATAAACGTTTTTAATCACATTGCGTTTTTGTATTTCAGGCATCCTGTTGATTAAAGAGGCATCTTTTTGAATGAACCCCTAAAAAATGGCTCCTCCTCAAGAGAAGACATAGTGTTTATCATGGGTTCTGTGGGGCTGTGTTAAAGATGTCGTGTATCGAACAAAGACACGGGACATTACTGAACTAAAGCAAAAGATACAGATGTGATTGAAGAAATCCAGTCCCGTCTTGATGTGCTTCGTGCGACTAATGGAGCCCATATAGAGGTGTAATAAATGAGGTAAAAAACTTTGGAAACCACGAGTACAAAAGAACAAGTCTGATTAATATATCTTATTAATTACCTTTGTAATTGTAAAGGGACTTTATGGACACCGTGTATATCTGTACAATAATCAACAATGTTAAAATGTTTAAACTTCTAATTGCCCCGCAGGGACAAATAAAGTTATTACAGAGATTGATTGAATGTTAATAGCTGTCAGTCAAACCTGTTGCTAACGCTAGCGGGCGATGATCTCAACGAAAGGAGGCACCTGATTGGTCTCTTATTAATGGTCATATCTTGATTTCCGGACAAAATAGAAAAAAAGCCACAAAAAAACACGTAGAGCGGGTTGAGATGAACATTTTAAGGTCAGAAGCCGCAGACAGCAGCAGTTGCAGAGAGAGGGGTGACAATTTTTCAATAGAAGTCAACTGGAACCGGACTCGGGTCGAACCATTTTGCACCTACGCTCACTTCTTATTGGGAACACGGCGACTATTTGCCCGGCACCACGGCCTCTGTCGCGTCTCGAGCCAAAACCAAACGCGGCCGTGCATTTCAGTGATGCATGTGAAACAAAGAAGCTCATTGGTTATCCATCATTTACAAACACCTTCACCTCACTTCTGCAGAAATCCACAACGTTTTTGAGTCCCCTGTGATATTTTTTTGTCCTTTCTTTTTTCCTCGTAAGCAGCCATGTTTGTTTTGATACGGACGGCCCATGCGTGTTGGCTAATCCACCATCTGAACTCTGGGAAATTCACCGGTGCCAGACTCACGGACGGCCCATGCGTGTTGGCTAATCCACCATCTGAACTCTGGGAGATTCACCGGTGACCAGACTCACATCTTTGCAAAGTATTGAAGAAGTGTGTGCTCTGGATCCCAGGCAACCTATATATACTATAAATTATGACCATATATCCATTACATAATCCAAATTTTGATTCTTTGCATGTTTAAAGGAATCGTGTAAATAATAAATAGCCAGAACATATCTTCAATAGTGTGATTGAAACTCGAGCCTCGGGGTAATATAGACTCGTATCAACTTACAGCACAAGCAAGAAACAATACAGTACAAGACAACAGTGATCCTCTTAGAATCCGATTATCTCCACTACACGGATAACTTTACCTAAGGCACTTTTAGGAACTCTTTGATTACAACTGTATGCAGTTTTATGGGCTGCAGCGGTACTTGGCCAGTTTGTCCACTTACAATGAGAAGGTTCTGTCTGCGGTCTGTGTATTTATATTTAAGCTTAAAGTTTTGACCACTTGTACAGCAGAAGGAGGAGGTACACTTAACTACGGCCACCCTCAGGGGTCAAAAGCATAATTCAGGCAGAATTATAAGGTTCTATCTACAAAACATGCCAAAAACAAGAAGTTATACTAAAATACTAGTTATCTAAATCAAACTATTTTCGAGAATACATTAAAAGTCAAGTGTGAAACATTCTGACAAATTGAAACGATTAAACATCACCTGTAAACTAGGCTACATCATATGAAGCAAACAGACGTAGGTTTTTATTGATGGTTAATGTCAGGTTTTTTCATATTATCAGCTGTTACTATGCAGATTTAATCCAGAGAAACTCTCACAATCAGCTGTTTGATGGTTTTACAGCCAGGAGACAATTAAGATCCAACACGCGACTGTAACTTTAAACTACTGTCCGATTAACAACAAAGCATCTAATACGATCCAGATAGCAGTGTAGGAATAAACGTTATTCATTCATAAATACAAGTTAGGAAATATTCACCTGTTTGTTTCTTTCTTTTTTGTATTTTAGGCTCCATTTGAAGCATCTTTAATTAGCAAGCTACCAGCTAACAGCATTTTACTTGAACAATATGTATTAAAATTAAAGATTCAAACTTTCTTCTGAGTTTATGTTTGACATTCATAATGTCTCGAAATACATTTACTAACTTCAGAAATCTGAAATTTGGGTTTAAATGTCCTGTTATACCAAAAAAAAACTGTCAACGTTCCAAAGCAGTTGACTGTGATTTGTCAATTTAAATTCATGCTGTGTTCTGATTGGCTCAGGCAGAAAGAACCTTAAAGCACCAAGTTAATCTTTAAAATTGCAGATGTTTTTGCTCATAAAATCCTCAAAAAGCACCAAACTCAAATTCTGAAATAGTGTACAGTAAGGACCCAGGAACATGAATATTTGAATAACTCAGTTTTGGCACAAATGTCAGATAGGACGTTCTAATTCTAAAGGGACGAGTTGCCATCATTACCCAAAACGTTGCATTGTCTAAAACTAATTCCTGGCCAGAAGAACTCAGCGGAGCTATAAATACATGAGAGCTCCCACGTGAGGCTCGACTTCTCCGTGAGCCGAACCATGTGGTCTCTATGGAAACCACTTACAGTCGAAAATCTGGCGGAATCTGAACAAAACGAAAATAGAATTGTGAGGGAATTCTGAACATTCCGGCTAAAAGTGGAGACGGATACAGGAGTTATAAAACAAGGGTTGAATATAGACTCGAGTTGGAGGGTCCCCAGTCTGTGAACAAGGGGGTGGTTCCCGGGGTATTTTAGCTTTTGTTAATTTTATACCAGGGCAAAGTGCAGTGATATGGCAGCTACAAAATTGTAAGTTCTCTGCCTGGATTTGACTGCACTTAAGATAACAGTCGTTCATAAAAACAGTATCTTTTAAACCTAATTTGTAAAAATAGATTGTAAATGAGTAACCGAGTGGTAAAAGGGTGGTTTTAGTGCACTTGGCTCACAGCAAGCAGACTGTAATCGTTAGTTTTAATTTAATTGCATTTAATTATAACCAAAAGAACAGAGCCGCTTCAGCATCGAGTAAACATAAAATTATTGAGTAGCCTTGTATTTTTGTTCCGCTGTTTTACTCACTGAGAATCGCCATTTACAGTATATGTACTTCCTAGTGAAAAACATACCTGGAGTTGTACTTTTACTTCATTCACCCGTCTTTCATTAATTCATCATTTCGAAGTAGTTTTCTCTGTGCACTCAAAAATGCTCCGTTTGCATTTTGCTCGAATTGTTGCGTCATAGGTAAACTCTGGACTTCTCGTAAACAGACTCAGTCATTCTCAACTTGGAGTCTTATCTTAAATCTGGTTAAAAAAATAAATTAATTAAAAAAATAAAAAAAATCTCATTGCCCAGTAGAAATAATCTTTTTCTAACTGACCAATCAAAAGTATAAAAACTATAAATAATTGTTATCTGCAGTCTGAAAATGTAGTGCTGGGTTTCAGGTGATCAGTTGGTAGAGTGTTTGTCCACTGATCTGAAGGTTCGCGGTTTGAATCCAGCTCCCAAAAAATGAATAATGATGTTGTGTCCTTGGGCAGTGTGCCTTGAAGGTGGAAAAAGGCTATATAAATATGTAACAATTTACTATCACAACAATCTAGACCAATAATATTTAATAAAGATGGGAGACAGCTAAAATGAATATTGTTAAAATGCAGATTTCCGTTGTATTCCAGTGAGTCCTTGGTTCTGGTAAATAATGGAAATAATGGAAAAATCAGGTTCAACTCTGTGGTCAAATTGCGCTCACAGCTAACGCATGGCTCTATTAGCATTTAGCATTCAAGAAGGAGAAGTTTTTTATTTTCCAGAGGCAGAGATTATTTTAAGTTTAAGAAAATGTATCTGTCATCAATTCCATCCAAAAGGGGAGGCATTTTTCTGACAGTTTAAACATTGAGTTAATAAAATAAATGTGTTGTAAAGTATTTTTATTTGTCAAACCATAACTGTTGTGTAATTTAGACATGTTTTGGCCCTTGTTGACATTATGGTTGCTAGGTAATTTACTTCTACGTATACATCATATCTGCTTCCCGTGTCCAACCAGGAAGTAAAATTATAAACATGACCAAAATACAAAACTGGAAAAGACTAGGCAAAATTGTTAGTAAAAAAAAAAAAAACAACATGTTAAAAGTTCTATGTTACGCAAAATTGACTTTTGTAAGCTCTAAGACATGTTATAATGCTGTTACCTCCTCAAAAATATACCTGGAGTTCACACATATTTGACTAACCCTACATTATTAGTCTTTCTACATCTCCAAAGCTCTATTCCACCTTGTGATGTCACAAACCGGTAGTTTTCAAGTTAACAGCTACTTTTTACCTTTAGTTCAGTAGAGACGGGCAATTCCAGGACTGAAATCATCGAAATGTTTCTAGTGAAGGTGTATGGAGTTTAAAAACACAGTGGAGCACTTCCTGTATTACCACACGACATCACAAGGTGGAACAGAGTTTTCAGTTTGAGAGAAGAACTCAGCCTAAATATGCAGGGTTTGTGTGTCAAACGTGTGGGAATGAAACAAAACACAACTCCAGGTCTGTTTGTGACGAGGAAACAACATTATACTCATATACTTTTTCATTCGTCTGTCAAATTGCTTGCCTTGTATGCGTCTCCCATTAGTATTCCATTAGTAGCTGCCCTAATAACACCTTTCACAGGTTTTGAAGCTCCATAAAACCCATTACTGTCGCAGATACAGTACTTCCCGCTTCCAAAAAGTTCTCCCCTCAGCCCCCACATGCATCTACAACACTGTCTTTTTTTATTTATTTTATTTATTTATTCTCAGAACGACTTTCTCCTGATCTGCCGCACCACCTCCACTGCCTCTGGATATGACGCCGCCGATGAGGAGGAGAAGAAGAAGAAGAAGAATCTGCAGCTGTTTCCATGGAGACCATCTTCTAGGCTATATAGTCGTAAGATAAAGTAAATGTATTTGTTTATTTTTAGCTCGCAGTTAGCCTCTCGCTCTCTGCCTCATTTGACCTATCACTTGACTGTAATGAAAATAATAAAAATAAATATAAAAGCCCTCCTCACTGGGCTGCTGCCAATATATCTTGCGGGGATCAAAACTGCAAAACTCCTTCAAAAACTTTGACAACTTTCTTAAAAAATATATATATTTCTTCGCATAGAGTCAAATTTAGTTGTCACGACACTAAAATTTCAATCTCGATTTTGATACTAAGGAATGCACTCGATACCGATACCACGATGATAATAATTTTAAAAAAAACACTCTTTATTTAGACAACAGAATCTCATTAAATAGATTCATTAGAAAGATTCATTTCTGTCCTGTGAATGTAACTTTTTTGGTATCGATACCTGCTCAAATGAGTATATAGTTTCGATACTAGTTTTAGTATTGATTAGTATCTGATTTTCGATACTTTTGACAACCCTATACACTAACAAGGTCCTCTAGAGTCGATATATATTGGTATAAAAATTGTTAGATAAATTAAGGTTATAGTTGCTATGGTAACCAGGCTGCTCTTTCTGACAGTGTTATTTTTGAGTAAACTTTTTTTTTTTTTTTTTTACTTAGCTGTGCAGAAGTGTAAACTGTAGACAGAAAATCAAACTCCTGCCAACAGCTCCTGGTGCAGCACAAAGAAAACAACAAATGTAGAGGATTAACGAGGGAGAGATGGAGGGAGAGATGAAGGGAGAGATGAAGGGAGAGATGGAGCGCTCCACGCCACTGTGCAAAATGTTCAAATGTTAGATTTCATGATGAAGTCAAATGAGCTCCAACGCTCTTACGCCGTGATTCAAATACTGATGTGGAGTCGCTTTTACTTCTTGTTTATCATGTGGATCGATGAAAAGATGATGTCATGTGGATCGATTAAAAGATTATGTCATGTGAATTGATTCAAATACAATTCTCAGCTTCTACAAAACTGAAATGTCTTTTTTTTTCTGTCTTTCTGTTATAAAGATGTGGGTTTGACAGTTAGACGTAACCATAGACTGTATATATAAATGGATATAGCTAACCTGCTACTGTAGCTTCCAAATAGGAAGTGATCGTGGGCTGCGCTTCCGGCTCCATCGACTCTGGCTCCAATTCACTTTACATTAGAAAACTGCCGCCCGTCTCTCTGCTGTCAGACTCGTCATTTTGGTCTTAAAATGTTCGTATTAACCCGCTCTACGTGATCCGGGTATTTTTATTTCGCTATTGTGTCCGTAAATAAAGATATGAACATTAATAAGAAACAAATCAGGCGCCTTCTTTCCCCGAGGTCGCTCCCGCTAGCGTTAGCAACTATTTTGATTGACAGCGTTGCTAAGCGCTCGTCCCCTGCCAAACCAGCAGTGCAGGCAGAGGAGGGGCGCTACCTTCATCAGCCTCGCTTTGGATTGGCTCTTTGGTTGCTATGATACTCGCGGTTGGAATTCCAAATATGGAACTTGGCTCCAAATTCACAGCTATAACTGCTCTGGCCTTGATGAGCTTCATTTGACTGGAGCCGAACGCTAGTCCACTTATTTATACAGTCTGTGGATGTAACAGTGTGTGAAAATTGTAATGTTAGAGGTGTGTAACAACTAATAGAAGTCTTATCTTAAACGTGGTCAAAAATATTTTTAAAAAATCTATGCACAATAGAAATAATCTTTTGTCTAATAAAAAAATATCGCAGCAGTGCATTCACGTTCTCGAATGTGATGTCATAATCAGATGGAGGGCGGGGCCTATATAACTCTATTGCTGGGTTTCAGACGACATCACAACATTCTATAGGGCAATAACATTTAATACAGATGGGGGCAGATAACATTAGTATTGTTATAATGCAGATATGTTTTGTAATACAGTGAGTTTTTGGGTCTAGTCACTGAAAGAAATCATCAGGTTCAACATTTTTGCATTTACCCTTTGGATATTTCATGGCAAAGTACAATGTAAACAATAGGAAAAACTGGTTCTTGCCCCCAATCTGGGAGTATGACATCATCACATTCTAGGATCTAAAAAGCACCAATGGGAGATTCTCTGACAAATGTTGGCTCCACAAATGTACCATATTAATCCCACGGTTTGCAGCTTTTGTGAAAAAAAAAAAACAAAAAAAACAAACGATTCCCTTTTTGTTTATTTATGCCGAGAGAGAAGATGCTGAGCTGCGCCAGACAGACCACAAACCGGGTCAACCAATCCGCAATTTGAGTTTTAAACGGGAAATAGAACCACCACAGAATTCTGACCTTCCCTCCAGCTCCATTTTAAACTATAGAGATTCGAGACTGTTGTGAGGTCACGTGAACCCTGACCGTCTGGCATTTTAGAACTCATTACGGGAAGAAACGGTTGCGTGTTACTTCCCCTTTTTATACCAAACTTCTTTTCTCGCTATCGATTTTCTCAAATAGCTCACTCTAATAATCAAACCCGCACGCACTTACTTGAGTTCATTCACTTAAGCCTCGAGTCTCAAACTCAAAGCAAAAAAGACATTGATTGCAGCAGGGAAGTAACAATCACGGATGTGGCTAGCGTGTAGTGGGTAGCAGTTTTGTAATAAATTCTTGCGGAGTGATTTTCCTCTTTTAGCACATGTTTGACAGATGATTATTCAGTCTCTATGGTTACCGTGTAGTTAGAGACCAGAGTGTCAGGCTAAAGTTGTGCAGTCTGCAGAGGTGGAGATGGATGTGCGTTGTGTGTGTGCAGAGGTGTTCAGATGTGACTGGCTGCCCTGGTCAAAAGGTTAAAGTCAGGGCGTGCATATGTATTATCTGCATTCAGTAGTTATTTCTGTAACAAAAAAACGGTAGATAACCGGTCCAATAACCACAACGGTTGTTCCTTCGAAGCGTTTATTCGTTGGATAAATAGCATCGGTCTTAGATAAATGAAAGTGTGGTAAAGCTGCAAGGAACAAGCACAGGCATTGTCTTAGAACAGTATAACAGTGTTTTAGAGTAACAAATGTACCATGAAATCAGATAAAGTATTTGTAACATATGCACAGAAAATGAGTTTGTGAACGCTAACGTTAGCATACGGCGCTAACGTGCAAAACCTCAAATTTAGCGACCTCTCTTTACCAACAGAAAATGTACAAGGATGTAAATAGTTGGATCTAACTGTACAGATGTGAGTTATTATATTTTTTACCAACATACAAGCTGTGCTAACTTCTATTAGCTCTGGCGCAAAACAGGAAGTGGAAAACAGTGCTACTTCCGGTGTACCAAAATAAAACACAAATGTGTGGAAATACAGAAAATAATCAAAATCATCCCTACATATCGGCCTAAAATATCGGCAGATCTTATCGGCCACTGGTTCCTCTGGATTCTAAACAATCGTATCGGCATCGTCCATGAAAAAAAAAACATTCTCTAATACAGTCACACAGTTAAGGTACATACACTATATGTAACCACCATAGCTGTTTTTGCTTTGCCTAGAATATTTTATGGTGTGGCTTTAAACTTATCTATCTCCATGGAGGCAGGCAGACGGCGCCACCGGGTCAGATTTACGGAAAGGCAACCCCGCTCACAATAAACATTTAAGGTTCTGTGGAACATTCCGGGCAAAGGAATAACATCTCCTTGGAGACAGGCAGCACCCCACCAAAAAAGTTAAGCAGTGAACCTTTAAGTTTGATTTACATGAAGCTACTCAGAACAGTTTGTTGGTGATCAAGCTTATTTCTTATAGGGATAAAATGGAATATCATCTATGTATTCTGTCTACAATATGGTCATAATAAATAATCTACATGTTTTTAAAGGTCAAACCTTGTCTAACCGGTCAGTCCCTCCGAAGGATCTGCAGCTGGACCATAAAGGGCATCAGACAACCGTGCTAACTTGGGACGGTCCAAACGCGGTCCAGTTTTCTTATTTTATTCGTAAGCTGCCATGTTTGTTTGAACATGAACGGACCATGTGTGTCTCTGATCGGTTAATCCTGTCGATAACGTCTGTCTGAAATCGGGGAGACAGGATACGGTTCTAGACCCACTCATCTTTGTAGAGTATAGTCAAAGCTGATTAACCAGAAAACCCAACAACATTTTGGCTATGAAACCGAGAACCTCCTGTTGTTACGGTACCAACTGTGCCACCAGTAGAGATGGACCGATATAAAGCCGATATTTGTACTTTTTAGTGTATCGCCTTGAAACTCCAGCGTAGGCCGATATTTTGTTTTGGTCAATCTGCCGCCTAAAAATACACACAAAGCTTTATATTGACACTTTAGTACGGAAAGAAAGATGCACAACACGTGACTACACAGCTCTCTTATAGATTTGTGGTTAAAAAAAAGGGCTTAGGGGGAGTTTGTAGTAAATTTAACTTAGATAATTTGGGGAAAATAATCAAAACCGATTCTACACATGAGCCCAAATGTATCAGCAGAGCTTCTCGACCATCGGTTGCTCTGGATTCTAAACAATCGTATCGGCGTCCGCCATGAAAACACCCATATCGGTCGATCTCTAGCCGCCAAGTTGCTACAACGCACTCACAACTTGTGTTATTTCTAAATTGAGATGCGGTTATACGATACAGATACTAAAATATACACTTTGAAGACCAGGGTTTACGCACTAGATACAGATCATGTGTAATCCAAGAGCTGGTTGGAAAGAAACTTCAGCATTCACCATTCATCTCTACTATCTCTGTGCACACCATGATATCAAAACATACCGGGGTCATTGGCAGCGCACCTGAAAAGAATCCCCCTCTCTCCTCCCCTCTTCCCTCTCCCCCACTGTGGGCGAAGATGACACTCACCCAGATATGGCAGCAGTTTTGGCACAGATTCTCCCAACTGCTGGGCCAATGGAAAATACTGAAAGACGTGCTCAAAATGGAAGGTGAAGTGGACTGAGAGGTGGCCAAAAGTCTGGTGCTGTTTTGGTTAAAGGAAGGACGGCGTAACCTTGGGAACGAGAGCAGGTGGCGCCTCCGCTGGTGGAGCAAGGTAATGATGCATGAAGGTTGGTCAGTGGACTTGAAGAATGAACAAAAAAATGAAATCAAATTTACATGTTTTTTAACAGGGGAATAATAGCGATGAGGTGATGGGCCAAATTCCGTGTAGACATATTTTTGGTAACACTTTGCAATACATAGTTCATTCATAGTTTATTAAAGCCACAGTATGTAACTTTTTAGCTGAAAAAGACTGAAATAAAAGTCTGTGGTTTTTTTGTTTTTGTTTTTTTTTTAGGGTTTTTTTTTCAATTTGGTTGTGTTAATAGCACTGAAAAACATGCGTCCTCACTCTGAGCGAGCTTGCAACTCCACAAACCTGACTCTTATTTGACTCTCCTGCTTGTTTCCATGGAAATGTTGTTCTTTTGGCTCTAATCTTGCAGAATATGGCATAAAACCTATGTCCATGGAGACTGTTCCAATGTATGGTTTTAACTTTTTATTGCCTTGACTTGCCACGTCCAGAAAGTTCCATACTGTGCCTTTAACAATGATTCAGGCTTATTAATTAGAGTTAGGTTAGGGTTTATTAAATAAGCAGTGCAGGTACTTCTTTATTAGGTCTTGCTGGGTTTCAGATGACAGGACAACATTCTATAGACAATACAATTTAATACAGATACAGTGAGTTTGTGGGTCGAGTCATTAATAGAAATGATCAAGTTCAACATTTGTACATTTACCTTTTGGATAATTCATGGCAAGAAAATGACTTTGCCCCCATCTGGGAGTATGACACCACATTCTCAAATCTGAAAACCAAAGCTTATGTAATCAAGTTTACTTACTCAGTTCATCACCTCTAACTTATTTGTCCCTCCAAATTACGGTAGCTCAGTTAGTAGAGTGTTTGGCGACTGATTCGAAGGTTGGTGGTTCGAATCCCGCTCTCAACAAAATCCACTGATCTGAAAATGCCAAACCAGCTGTGCGGGTGGGAAGGGGCGTTACCTCCAACAGCCTCGCTCCTGATTGGCTCTTTGGTTGCTATGATACTTGCAGACAGAATTCCAAATATGAAACTGGCCTCCAGATTAGCCGCTATAACTGCCTCAGTGAGCTTCATTTGGAGTCGAACGGCAATTCCAGCTCCCACAGACCTACCTCACCTCTCGTGTCTGCGCACACTGGTGTGTGAATGTGTGTGTGAATGGGTGAGTGGCTCCTTGATGTAAAGCGCTTTGAGTGACTTGAAGGTGGAAAATTGCTATATAAAAAGTGACCATTTAAATTTTGTGAAAAGATTAAGACAGTCAAGCTGGCATTGAGTAAACTTCAAGTAGACTGCACCACTGACTGAACAGTACTTTTTAACACTACAAATACAAGTATAATGGTTAGCTGGTTCGAATGTTGTCCTAGATATCTTCATACTGTGTCTGAAAATAGACTGGGTTGACATTTGTTGGGACAGGTGGCTGATCTCGGGTGACAATAACCGTATGGTGATGTCCCGGGAAGTGCAAACACCCCATGGTGTTCAAAGATGGCTCCTCCATCCAAACATCCAGTAAAGCTTTCTTAATTAAACTCGGAAAGAAATTAACCAACCGAAATGGCTGTTGAAATGTTTGCACTTGGGTTGTGGAGATGGCACTGAGAACCATATGGAATGAGTCAGAGGAAGCACTTTTCTTCAAGCGCGCTGATAGTCCATTAAGAGCTTTTACAGTTAGAGTCTATAGACCATCAGCCCACACAATGTCACTTTAATGGAACTATACTCTGCGCTCCCACTGTTTTAAAAAAGGTACTACAGCCACAGCTGAACCTGGGTTGCCAGTTCCTACACCTGCTTATAGAGGAGACATACAGGTTTTAATTATATGTCTCATGTGAAAGTTTAGAGGCGGCACTACCACTGATTATGGTCAATGAGCACTTTTTTTATATAACGCTTTTCCACCTTCAAGTCACTCAAAGCACTTTACATCAAGGAGCCACTCATCCATTCATATAACAGTGTACGCAGACGCTGGGGGCGACAACAGCATCTATCTGTGGGAGCTGGAATCGCACCGCCAACCTGTGGGTCAGTGGATCTGACCTCTACCAATGATGTTTATGTTGAGAGCAGGATTCGAACCGACAACCTTCAGATCAGTGGACAAACGTTCTACCAACTGAGCTACTGTTGTTGATTAATGATCAGCTGCAGGTGCTGGGGTTTACGTGACATTTTAGGTTTAAAGCAACTGGATTTCAGCATTGAAACTGGCAACCCAAATGTGAGACTCATTCTCCTTTCTGATTGGACAGTCAGCCTGAGAACCAAAACACCAAATTCTAATATAAACAACTTGGCCATTATGTCCATTGTTTTTGTAACTAGGAATAAATCAGCATTACAACGTTACAGTTCTTGATCAGAACATGTTTACCTCATATCTGGGGACACAGATAGGTCCTTTTTATGGAATTTAAAATAAAAATCATATAGTTCCTTTTGAATGTTAAGCTTACTCCAGTTTTATACAAATGCACACGCACACACACACACACAATAAAGATGTATTTATGTGAGTGTATTTTTAATCTACATAAAGACCTCAAGGACCAAATACATACAAAACACATAACCTATGACTTTTGAAATTTCTGAGACAATTTTTGACCTAAAACAAAATATACAACTATTCTCTAGTGGAGGGTACACTGCCTGCTTGTCTTCTTGTTATTGCTGAGAATGTTCCATAGTATGGCATTAAACTTATCCATCTAGTATCCAATTACATGTGTTTTTATTGCCCAAAAACATGTATTTGTGAGTGGGGTCGCTCCATGGGAAGAGATAGGTTTAATGCCATACTGTGGAACAAAGTAATATCATCATCATTGCGACAAAGCAGGTGCCGTATCCTACAACCAAAAAGTTACTCATTGTACCTTTAACAGAACACAAAAAACGCAAAATGACAAGAACAGATCCTCTCCAATTATCTTCATATTTATAGATCCATAAGCAGTGGTGGATGAAGTACTCAGTTGTATTACTTAAGTAAAAGTACAGATACAGAGGTAAAAAGTTACTCAAGTAAAAGTATCACATGACTTAAGTAAAAGTATTTAAGTACCCGTTTAAAAATGTACTTTAAGAGTAAAAAGTAAAATGTGTTGTTAATTTGTTAAAGTATAAATGTAGTGATATTGATTCAAAAATGACACATATTTTGGTAACAATACAAATCAATTTCTTAATTTTTCTCTTGAATTTTGTGTATTTATTTTTGTTTGCTCAAAGCTGAAGCTTGAACTCGAAAACTTCGGTCAGGATGTTTCCACGAACATGGTAAAAATAACCCCTCAAATCAAATGAAAAGTACTTTTTACTTTTCAGTCCAGTTCATAAATGTAGTGAAGTAGAAAGTACAGATACTGCTCTCAAATGTAGAGAAAAAAATGTAAAAAGTACCTACTGTAAAATGTACTTAAGTAAAGTACAGATACCTAAAAATTCTACTTAAGTGCAGTACTTTACTACTTTTACTTTGTTACCGTCCACCACTGTCCATGAGCAATGTGTAACACGTCCCCTAAATAAAATGAAATGAAATACAATGAAACAGCATAAAATTTAATAGAATTACATAAAAATAAATGAAATTAGATAAAATGAAGTCATGTCTACTGCACCGTCGTCCTAGCACTTCGGTGACATCTCCTTCTATCTCTCCATCTGAAAATTGGCACCACATTGAAACCACAACAGCCCTATTATAATAACGATAATAGAATACAATTAAGAAATCTTCCAAATAACAGCCCTGGTGCAGTCGACACCCGGCTCAAATGGAGTTGAAAATGACTCTGCCTAATGACAATCTATCACTTTCTCCTCACTTGTTTGGTTTTGTTCCTCTTCGGTCCCATTATCTCGGAGCTCACCTCGTCAGGGTTCAGACAGTCGTCACGTGAAGCACAAACTGTCACCGACGCAAAGAGGAAAGGTTCAAAAATGGAAAAATGTCCTGGGTTCTGTTCAAGTACAAGATGTGTTTGATTATTTTTATTTGGTTATTTGGTGTTATATTTCTGTTTGCTCAGATTATGAAGTTGATAAAAATAAACCCTCAGCCTTTTCAGCAGGTCTCAGACAATAATAAAAAATAGTTTTACTTTTCAGTCCAGTTAAAAAATGCAGTGGATTAGAAAGTGCAGATACCTGCTCTCAAAAGTAGCGAAGTAAAAGTAAAATAGTTTTACTTTTCAGTCCAGTTAAAAAATGCAGTGGATTAGAAAGTGCAGATACCTGCTCTCAAAAGTAGCGAAGTAAAAGTAAAAAGTATCCATTTTAAAATACTTAATTTACTTAAGTACGGTACTTTACTCCTTTTACTTTGTTACGTTCCACCGCTGGTTTCCCAATCAAAGGGTTGGAGGTTGCGTTGCTGCTTTTACCTTTATATTATGATTATGGCATTAAACCTATTTATCTCCATGGAGACAAGCACGTGAAGGCAACTACTGAAGTAATAGCCAGCTCCGTGGAGAGGCAAGCAGGCTTACAACAAGACGAAGAACCAAATATGTATGTCAGTGTATTCTTTTTAGGAATAAAGACACCTATAAGTTTAATGCCATACTGTGGAACATTTTAGGCCAGGTCCAAAGTTATTCCTCACTTACCTTATGCATCCGGAGCGTCCTAATTATTCACCGCGATGAGTTTAAAAGCGCTTTTCACAACTTTCAGAGGCCAGAGCGGAGTTTTGCCGTCACGATAGAGCTACGGCAACTAGCATGCTAACGCACACTTCCTGATACGGTGCCTTTGACTTCTCCCCGTGCCCCAAGCAAAAGGGCTCTTAAATAGACGGTGCCATATTTTTTTGGACACGTTCGGTTGCCGCGTTGGACCTCGCTGGACGGATTTCACAGACTCGATCGACCTGCAGAGACCGGTCCAGGTGGAACTCCACAGTCTTGTTTAATAAA
>JACM01008431.1:0-20723 GCA_000787095.1 Periophthalmodon schlosseri | reverse complement strand
AGTATTTTAATTCTAGGACGTGTTAGCCCCTTACCTTTATGGCAGTGGGAGAGGAAATATGCCCGGGCATGTATATTCTCCCGATCGAACCTGTCCAAAGAAATATTCGAATATTCTTTCATTCGACCCGCAAACGAACTCATCTTTGCTTTCCTATTATAAGTGTCATCTAAAATAACTTTGAGAATGCACGTTTAGCGTTTTAGAGCATCTTTTTGAGTTCTCTGATGTTTTCATCTTCACTCGTCCCGCCCACAATGCTTCTTTGTCCGAGTGTGGTAACAAGGTGCCAGTTTACCCCGTGTCGCCCTCTATTGTCCAATCAGTGAACGGAGGATGCAAATATGCTTTCACCATCCCAGGTTTGTGCCCTAAGAGAAGATGCTTAACTCTGCTTTCATGTTGAACACGGGAAATGTCTGTTATGTTATGGTACACACAGTTAGGTGAACATGCTCTTTAAATATTTACTACAAAATTAACGCAATTAATTTCCCCTCCATTCTGATCCTCGTGCACCCCCATGATCTAAATACTACCCTGCCACGGACACGTGCTCCAATAAAAATAGTTGCTAGGCAACCAAGGAAGCTATCGTCAAGCAAATACAAACTTGGGAGCAGGGGAAGATAAATTTAAAGAAGATAACAACGGTGGGTTGGATGTGTGTAATGGTCAATGCATTATTTTGTCAAGAATCGAAATGTGGTTTGGACATATTTCTTTCTTTGATAACTTTAGTGCATGTGTTAATAGCCCTCTATGGCGCCATTAGTCTGTAACCTGTAACTTGTAAATGCTCTGCAAACTACACAAATATATCAGAGGATCTAAAGTTAATGTTCGCCTAAAAGTTGCCCTTGATATTAATTTGGCAACTGTATCCACTAGTTCTAAGTTGATAGTATTTTTCCAGCTGCGAGCATAGACTTTATAAAGAAGTATATTTACATATACAGTTTGTGGCTGCGAGTAATGACACAGTAGGTTAATTTTGTTCCTGTTTATTCAAATTGCAGCATCACTATGTCCTGTATCAAGCCCAAGTCTGTGCGTCGAGCACAAGGCTGGACAACAGAGGTGGAGAACCTGTTCAGGTTTCAGCAGGCAGGTTACAGAGATGAACTGGAGTACCTGCAGGTCAAACAAGGAGCCATGGTGAGCAGTGCACTCAATTATTTAATTTCAATTTTTCTTTGTATTTAGCAAAGTTTTAATTATTGTTTATGCCTTGTTCACTATTCCGTTTTTTTGTTTTTTTGTTTTTGTTTAGATTGACAAATGGCCAGAAACTGGATTTGTAAGGAAACTTCAGCGTCGGGATAATACCTTTTATTATTACAGTAAAAAGCGAGAGTGCCAAGAAAGTGAGGTTCATAAAGTCAAAGTCTATACGTATTAGGGCATCTCTTTAAGACAAGGTCATTAAGATGGCTGGGACAGTGACTGATGACATCAACATCAAAATATTTTCAAAATAAAAATGTGGTCACAAATGCTTAATTAACTGTGTTTTTGATAAAAGAAACATGCCTTTGTCTCATAATCAGTTTGAGATGCTTATGAAAGTTTCATTTTGCAAGAGAATGCTGAAATGCCATGTTGTGCTGTGTTTCTTTAGTTTATGCCTGCTTTTTGCTTAGATTATTCACTGGGTTGTCACACTCCGCTCATGTGATTGCATGAGGGTGAGATTCCTCCTAAGAGTCAAGAGACCCCACAGAAAGAATGCATTTTCAACCACTTGGACTCACATTCCAGTTTATTTCTTCATTATTTTATTTTATTTTTGCTTTCGCTACATTAAATTTTGACAAGACTGCTTAACTCACAGTGAAACAGGTGAGTCTACAATTGTATAGTACTAAGCTTTCTGTGGCATATGCTATTTATTTGTTTCTCTGATTGATTTGTTGGTTGTGTGATGAATTTAATAACTGTTGCAACATTTTATCCAGTCACTACAGCATGTTATGAATTGCATGGGCTTATCATAGTGTTTATTGTGTAGTATGTTAACTTTTGAACATTTGGGTCATTGCATTTAGCTAGTTCACAGTTAGAAATAGCCTACAAGTTAAAGTTGATAAAATGCCATCATAAATATATTTTTAAACTTATAATTTTTATTGTAGCTTTTTACTCAAAACTTTCTTATTGGATAACAGGGGAGGCTACATTTGATTAAAAAAAAAAAAAAAAAATCATATCCTTGGATCAGTTGAGAGTAAAACCAACGCGACTGTCGGTCCGCCTCTGACACAGGAACGGAAGCTACCGGGTTTATACTTCCATGGTTTACAGCCTTTAATTTATGCTCGAGCCGTGGTCACTGGACTTTACAAAGTTATGTTTGTAACAGAGACGACTACGCGGGATCGTGAGGCAAGTGATGCGACAAATAGTGGCTGCTTAAAGCTAAAATTAGTCTTTTAATAACGTTTACTCGGTCGCTGTGGAGTTAGCTCACCGTTAGCTTAGTTAGCAACTTGCACCACATATGGCCACTTGCAGTTTAAGTTTAGCTCTTTAACTTGTATGTAACGGTGATTTCTTCGTTTTGATTGGTTGTTTTTGATACTTGTAGTTGATTAAATGAAGGTCTATAGTATGTAATAGTTAAAATGTTTACGTTGGACGACTGGATAAAGTTTCCTCCCCTGGTAAATTCTAATTGAAAGTGCTAACATGGTTTATCAAAAAGTAGGTCCTTTTTTCTGTTTCTTTATATGTGCCACATTCAGTCTCAGCACTGTGATTCCCTGCAGTTTCTACGAATAAATGTAGGCTGACTATAAGTAAATTGTTGTATATGCCTCACAAATCATATTCTCTGTTTGGCTTATTTCTATTTTCACTGATGCTAATATTTATATATATTTTTTGTGGGGGAAACGTGACACATAATAAATGTAACCAAATGCAGAACGTAACACAAGAGGATAAAAGACAAAGGGCGTGTTTGTGGTAGTTGTAAAAGGCTCTGGGATTGTGTCAGAGAAGAGTGAGAGAAATGTTATTTTTCTTCTTAAGATGTGGATCACCTTTAAGAAGCCTAGTGGATCACAAGGTTGTGAAGGAATGCAGCTTAAAGCCAGGTTACTAATGCTTAATAATAGCTCTCTTGTTTTTCTGCTTAGTCTTTTCCGCTGAGAAAGTTCTGCAACAGTTTTATTTCCTTATCTGCTACCTTCTTCCCCAGTCATGAAGCAACAAGTTAGGGATTTGTCCATTGTGTCATCTGTTTCTGATGTAATAATATATAGTATAAAGTTTATTTAATCTTGTATTAGCTATAATTTTTCTTTTGAGTAGCTATGCACTAAGCTTTAATTGATAACAGTTTACATATTGGTTCAGTTTTCTAGGGGTCATTAAAAGGCAAGATTGGCATATGACGCATGTACTCAGAATGAATGTCTTGCCACTGTTCTCGGTAAGATTATGATAATAATGACCAAACTGACAGAGGTGTTGAGCTAAACCACTGTAGTTGTAAAAATTGTATAAATTACCCAAATACTTCAAAGTACTTTGCTCATGTTTTAACACATTTTTGCACCGTGTTTTGTGGGTCCACAGGGCAAATAAGAGGTCTCCACAATGGGCACCTGGGCTGTGGTGTGTGTGAGGACATTCTGTTAAGCATGCAGGCCTGGGGCTGTGTATTCAGGGGACAGTGCTGCTGAGAGGGACCATTTGTTTGTGCAGACGCTCATGGACGACTTCCCCACCAGGACATATGGGACCAGCGGAGGTCTGGACAACAGGCCTCTGTTCGGGGAGACTTCGGCCCGGGTATGTACCTCCAGAAACAGCCTTGCTCTTTAATCCTGTTCATGTTAGAGACGCAGAAGCTAATGCTATTGTTTTATTGTCATTTGTTCTTAGGACCGAATTATAAACCTTGTTGTGGGGGGATGCACCTTACTGGTTGTACTTGTAAGTAAATTATACTTTTCATGTTTTCCACTCAGGAGGAGTTTGCTTTAAATTGTTTATTTTCTTCCAGGTGACAATTATCAGCTCATTTGTTTTTCCTTCACCACCTCCCCGGCCACTAAATATATTTTTTGCCGTGTGCATCTTATTAACATGCGGATCCACCATAGTGCTGGTAACTTATCTGTTCTGTTAATCTAAAATGTTGGTTCTCATTAGTAGTATTCATTTTTCTAACATTGGTTTTATGTGTTCACAGATATTTTGGTACAGACAGGGTGATCTGGAGCCTAAATTCAGGAAACTTATTTACTACATGCTGGCTTCCATAGTGCTGCTATGTTTATGTGCCAACTTGTACTTCCATGATGTCAATAAAACGTAGCAGCACAGCAGAAGAAAAGGAGGGACACATGGCCTTTGTCAACCAACACAAGTATGGAGGGACTAAATACTTTAAGACAAAATCTGAAAACCTATTTAAAGCCAACGGAGTTCCATCCCAGCGGACCAAAAATGACACTGCTTTGTTGCATTGGGATAAAAACTGTCTGTATCTTGTAATTAAGCTGAGTCACAAGCCTCTGCAAGACGGACACACATGGCACAGCACATATCACACTGCTGAAAAGACAATGTACAGTGTTAGACCATAAAGAGAAGACACAAGTGTGCTAATATTTTGATGATGGAAAATGCACTCTGAAGCTCATTTTTGATACATCAACACATGACACATGAAATGTAACTATAGTTACTGACTGTTTGACCCATTAGTCTTGCTTATGGAGTAATGTTCCACAAAGCTTGTTACACAATAGCGTTTTAGTCGTTATGCGTGTGTCATTTTACTGCTTTGAATTCTGTAGTGATGGGTTTACTGTACAGCAAGACTCTTAAGACATTGTAATTTAATGGTTCTGCAAGAAAAAAATGTTCAGATTGTAGTACTCAGTGTGGATTTTCCCAGCATTTAATATTTGACAGCTTGACTATGTTTGTTCTGTGTACTGGGTAATTTGTACTGTATACAAAATACAAACTAGAACAAAAGTACAGGCATTAGCAAGGTTTGAATATATGCAATCAATTTTCTACAGCAGCTTGTACGGCTGATGTGATCATTGCCATTGAATTTATTTCATATTTCCAAACAAACGTTGGGAAGCGTTTCTTATCATGTTGAATGTTGAACTACACTGACTGCCAAGTCTTGCACTAATTTATTTGACATTTATGTGTCTGATCTAAACTTGCACACTAATGCTGCCATTTACTCAAGCCAATAGATATTTGAGCTGGAATTCTGCTGGAATCACAAGCTTAGCTTTAATTGTAATGCTTGTAAATTATTATTGTTTTTTGTAATGACAAGGAGCCAAATCATTTTACAATTTGGGTGAAGTGAGACTTAACTGACTGCATTAGGATTACGTTTGATCTATTAGACATACAAGTCTAAAAGCTCTTGAAAGGAGTTCAAACTATGAAACTATGCAACTAAACCAATATCAGTAGTCTGTTGTTTACTTGATGTTTTATTGTCATAAAAATATACAACAAAATGTAACATTCTTTTTAACAAGGTTCCTCATCCATACATCACTGTCTACGTAATTTCTAAGAACTGTCTGAAATCCTGTAGTGTCTCTCACCATTCCTTGTTGATGCTTTCAAATTCAAATTTTACTCTTCACTTTTCTCTATGGTTTACAGATTCTCTGTGATAAGTCTTTGGATAAAGCTTGTAAACATTAAATTATCCAACTGGGTAAAGCAGCCCCACATTCCTTCAGACAAGTTGGCCTTGTCACAAGAAATGTAATTTTTTTTTTTCCACAGTAACTCAAATAAACATACCATGACTGTATGGCTGTTGTCTGCTTATATTGTAGCATAAATATTAGGCTTTGAGGCACACTAACTAATTCTAAAAAACATGGCCGACAATTATGACTACTGAAGAAATTCTACAGTGAGGTTTTACAGAGATGTGTCCTGTGTAACTGTCAAGGGACATAATTTAGTCAACACTCCTCACTTTTCTAGCCTATTGAGCCCTTTCATATCCACCGAATGGATCATTCAAATGGACGTTGTCTGCTGTGCTTCAGATTGGATGATTACTGCATACAATCTTCTGAGAAATTATAATTCAGTCTGAGCCTTCTTGGTTTTCCAGGATTGGATCTGAGAAGTAAAGAAATCAAATCAAATTCAACAGTCATTCAACAATGGACATGATTTACGTTCAATTTATAAAATGAAAGTGAAAGTCTAAATTAAAACCAAATTATTACCTGTCAGTGTGCTGCTGATGTTATGAGGAGAAACTATGAGAACTGTATTGCCTGAAGTTATTTCTGAATTCACCACCGTAGCTTCCACTGATGCCTGTTGTACCTCCTATCACAAGCAGGCATAATATTTTCAAAAGGATGTGGTTTGTTAGTAAAATCTGTGGAAAATTATGTTTACTATACCTTCCCGTCAAAATGATCTGTTATTGCTTCTTGGCTTTCTGTGACAACGCTTTGTGCTGTGTTTAGTAGACTTGAGGTATCCAGATGGTCCTGCCTACTGTCCTCTGCCTCCACAATCAGTTGCGATTGGCTGACGGGGTCCAAAGAGGTGGGGTCAGAAGTGACGGTGTGAATGATAACGCCATCATTTGAGCAAAGACCGTCAGTCTGAAGTACACAAAGGAATATCAGATTAGATATAGCCCCATAAAATCATAGGGCACTTGAAACAAATACTTACAGAGAGGCTGTGAAGGATAATGTGTTCATGTGAAGGGGGTGAGGAGCTTGTCAATGTAACAGTACTGTTATTAGTCAAACTAAGAGGAAGGCCCTGATTGGTGGAGAGGAGTGGAAGTCCCTGATTGGATGTAGTCTGGAGGTAGTATGTCCCTGGTGTGCCGGTTGGCTGCAGTTGGAAAGACTAAAACAGAACAAAACATAACCAAAGGTTACCTAAGAATAAACAATTTATAATTGATCAGCACAAACAGTGTAAGTTATGGTCGAGTGTGATATAGGTCAGGTTTATATGACATCACAACGTTCAAGAAACACTATGGTTTCAAATTGAGGTGGAGGTCAACTCAGAATAAAGATATGGAAGCAAATATTGCTATGCAGACTTTTTCCATGAACATGAACACAATCTTACTGGCAAAATCTCAAATGTTTGTAGTGCTCCTGTGTTCAGTGTGATGGTTCCACTGTCAGACGTAGCTGCTGAAGAATCTGAGGCTGCAAGAGAAATACATGTATGACATTTTATCTAGAAAAATCACACCACCCCAGTTTAGTTCAGATAATAATATAATAATAATATTATAAAATTGCCTATTTAGTATCACAGATCACAGAAATATTCTTACCAAGGTGAGTTATCTGCAGAGGTATCTGTACAGGAATCTGAAGAGCAGCGACAGAGTTGGGGGTGGAACTGTTGCTGCTCTCCTCCAGTCGTGTGAGTCGTATCTGCAGGGATGAAGACGAGGAAGACGAAGGACTCCCAGACCCAGAGGTGGTCTGTGAGGATGCTGTCAGCTCTTGTAGACCTTTCAGAAGAACTACACAGAAAATAAACATCACACATGGTATTATCCATTTGGCTGTACAAACACTACACACAACATGATCAACAAAATAGATTAAAGTATGTTTGCCTGTACCACTGAATGGGATCTCCTTGTGATTTGTGACTTGTCTCTTTATGCTCCACCACTTTGACCGTAGCCACTGAGGAGATCGGACACTACTCCACCCTCCAGCCAGGTCCTCCCATTTGATGTCATTCTCTTCCTCCACTTCTAAATCTGATATCCTACAAATTAAACAATTTGACACTTTTATTCAATATAATGCTGGGTTGGTTAACTGAAAAGTTCTTTCTACCTTTGTATTAGGTTCTGGTCATCCTCTTTTGTCCATTCTGTGCCTCCACTGTGTTTCCAGTTCAAATAGTTTAACCACTTTGACCGACACTGTTTCTCTGAGCGTGTACGCACTTTCTCAGCAACCACTGCCCAAGATACTCCTCCTGTTACTGCAGAGCCCGGTGTTACACCTGCCATCTCATACACAACCTCTGCAAGACGTCGCTCCTCCTCCTCAGTCCATTTACCTGTTTCAGACAAACTGATTAGCAAAGTCATGCTTTTAAGATATAAATGTGTGGAACCAGAAATGGGGGTCTTGTAGAGTACCTGTGTTGCAGGTATCCTTCATCAGTCTACAGCGGTCTTTCACTGAGGAAGCACTACGACCCAAAGCAGCACCAATTGTGGCCCAGTCATTTCCATGCTTCTCTTTAAGCCTATTTTACAAACATTTAATCATTTTAACCCTTTTATTTGATGAAGAAAGAATAATTCAAACTTTACTTACGTTTTAAGCTTCTCAATTTCTTCAGGCTTATATCTATAGGAACATTACAACATTATTTTAACTGCCCACTCTTCTAATATGATGTAACTTGTTTCTTTTTTTATTTAGTAATTTTAATAGAAATTACTAACTTTCCAACATGGTTGCGATTGTCATACATCCGTAAAACGCGTCTGTACACAGCAAACAATGGTCGGTTTAGACCCCAGGCCACAGAGCGATAAAAGTCTTTTCTCTCTTCTTTTGACATATCAAAGATAATCTCAGCAGCACTCTCAATCCCCCGGTCCTAACATGACAATGTAATTAGAAAGATATACCCGTACCACAAAACTAAGCCAAATGAAAAGTGGTACCTTTACATAGCGGTCAATGTTGCTCATCAGAATGTCAATCTCCTCTTTAGACCACATGCCCTGCTTCCACTTGTGACCTGTGTACAAAATATTTGTGCAAGAAGAACTGTTAAGTTGGTGCTAAAAGAAAGACAAAAAGACAGTATGACAACCAAAATGACCAAAACATTAAAAAGCTATGTTTACAGGCAGTTTCCTGAACCATCTAATTCTCGTACCTTTATTGGCCAATGTGTCTTTGTCTTCTTTGGTAGTGAACCAAGCCTGACTGACAGGTGAAATGTCTGACCTCTGGACAGAGTCATCTTCTTGTAAAATCTTTTTATGTAAAGACAAAAAATGCATCAAATCAGATTAAGGCTGCACTCGCACAGATCATGTATGAGCTAAATTTTACCTGTACCTGGATATGAGCAACACCATCTTCAGACAGTTCTCCCTCTGAAGTGGCTGCCATTGTCACATCAAAATTCCCGCTGTCCTCTGACACTAAAAAGAAGATTAAGCACAGTGAATAAACTAAAGCACATTTTTAAAATGATTCTAGAAAGTACAGATTATTGTGTAAATCAATTTTTTACTTGGTAAGGAAACCACAGAGAAATTATGAGCATCGTCTTGTTCTGTGGAGAGACAAAGTTTCTTCTGGAGCGGCTCTGAGTCTTCATCTTGACACACACAGTAATCACAAACAAAATAAATATATAACTTAATGTTCAGAATTATTGACAATGAATTGTAACCAACCACTGGGAGAACAGTGAAGAATAATGCTCCCATCACTGTCTTGTGTAAGGGTGACAGATTTGACAGCTTCCAATTCACCATCCTCCTTTTCTGAGCTCATCCTTTTTCAGAACAGGAATACGAATTTATTTGGAGCAAAAGGTTGAATTCTGTAAACTGGACACAGATTTTTGAGTGAATACATTTTTCCACTCTTCCAAACAGAAAAGGTTTTATGTAAATGTAACATTTCCACCAAATATCATGTTATCGTTACGATATGAGCCTAATCAACTTTTTTATAAAGGCATCACGCAGGCTATTATCAAATTTCAATAATGTAAGCCAGCCAAAATAAATATGTATATTCAAATACAGATTGTGGAGAGCGATTGCCAATTACAACTTTTTGAAAGTAAAATAACAGGGCAAATTCCGTTATTGACATGGGGGTGTTCATGATCCTTTATCAAAATAATGGGACACTGGTCATTTAGACAATGGACATAATTTGCGATTTATTCCATAGCGACACTGGCAATCATGGACAGTGAAGTGAGGTGGACTGAAACGTGGAATCACATAAACTAAGAAACACTGTGGCTAACTTGCAGCATTCAACACAAAATCTCCCTAAAATGGAAAAAACTATGCGGCGCCATGTTTGACTTAATGGACTTATGGCGTCTGGGAAGGCTGGCGATGCCTTCAGTGGTCTTAGTCTGTGGTTTTAAATGATTTTTCTAATCCACGATGCCCCAGCACTTCTCGCCAGCTACGCTTCAGAATAGAAAGTGAATTTTACTCATGATTTGGATACTTACTTCCTGTTTTTGGTCCGGGGACTTTTGAGTTACCAGGATGAAGGCAAATGCCAGGATGGAGGCTCGGCCTTGCGAAGCCTTGGGTTGCCAGGTTGGAGTCATATCTGTAAGCCATTTGAAGATATTAAAGTAATGTATTTGATGAGCATGATAATTAATTATTGTGGTCTAGAAGTCTAACTGCAAACACTCAAGCAACGTATAGAACACTGTCATAAATTGAAAACTATATTAATAAATAGTCATTTCACATTTTAAAGTAAATTAAATAAAATGGCAACCAAGAAGTCCGGGGTAAAAAATATTCCGTGTAGAAACAATGATAGTAAAAAATAATTAAATTAATTGCGATATGTTTTCAAATAATTCATACGACATATACCCATTTTACATATTGCTGGGCTGACCACATTACATAATATGTTTGAAGGGAACCACATTACGGAAATATATATTTTTTTCTTTTCGTGGTATCCGGACCATTATCGCGAACGTACCGAACGTTCATTCTGCAATATCCAATCTGCAAGGAAATATTCACGCTTTACGCATTTTGCAGAATATTTGCTGAAATGGGAGAGCAACCTGTAAGAGTGTGAGTATTTTTTTTTTTTTTTTAAGAACTCGACCTCGCAATGGAGTAAATCATGTAGCCTAGATACTTTCGTTGTGCAAACGAAGCTGAATGGCTGTGTTATTATTTATTACAGTTTAGCATGTGGGGATGTGGAAGGAAGATTAAACGCTCTCTTCAATCGCGTCCAGACAATCCAGAAAAAAGCTGGACCATTTGATGTGCGTCAAAACACAATCCAGATGAGTGAAACTGAAGTTTTGTCTTTACGTTGTTAACAGTACGTGTTATATTATTTCAGTTGCTACTTTGCGTTGGGGATTTTTTTGGGACGAGCCCTGAAGCAGATGCAGAGTGGCAGCAATATAAAACTGGTGCAAGGAAAGGCAAGTTAACTAACTGACTATTACCCACTAAAGCAGTATTTGGGAGTGCTTTACTGGGTCTAATCGCTAAAACATAATCATCAAGAAGTGCAAATGTATTATGTAGAATACAAAACATTACCATTCGATTTATTAAGCTGAGAGGAAGATATGAGTGTGAAAGATCGATTCATCAGCAGTTGCCGTGGATCGTTCTCACAGGTGGACTGTTTACGGTAAAATGCACTTTTTTAAACTTACTGGATTTATTGTACATTTTCAGCTCCTATTCATACTTATATCTTGGGAGCAGCGAGTCAGGAGATGACAAAGTATTTCTCCAGTGCCTGCGGCAGTGAGCTGTGTGAAAACATCACTTATCTGGGTATGTATGGTTTAACACTGCTGGGGCTTCTGACTACATTTTTAATTTGTTCTGTAAATTATAGGTCGTCAGGGTGTGTTCACTGGAGTTTCAGGCTTGCAAATAGCTTATGTCAGTGGCCAAGAAGGTTCACAGGAGCCAACACCCTCCCACTGCTTCACATCCAAAGATCTGTGTTCGCTTGTTGAACCACTGATCAGCAACTCAAAGTTTAGAGGTGTGGACATACTGTTGACTTCACAGTGGCCTAAAGGAGTGTGGCACTATGGCAACACCCCCGTAAGAACAATCTTGTGTTTTTTGGTGAAGGATATTGTATACATTTTTGCATTTAAAATAATGAAGGCTTTTTGTTTCAGGAAGTGGACACAAAAACATGTGGCAGTAACTCTATTGCTAGCCTTGCAGACAAGTTAAAGCCAAGATATCACTTTGCTGGTCTGGAAGGTATTTACTATGAGAGACTTCCTTACAGGTAAGCAAGAGAAAGCTTTTGTACCTGCTGTATTTAAAACACTCCTTCACTTATTGGTTTATATGTCATCATACTTAGTCTTTTGGTTTTTACTTATATTTTTCCATGTCTTATTGTGACGTGTTTTCAGGAATCATGTTGTTCTCCAAGAAAATGCACAACATGTCAGCCGGTTTATTGCTCTGGCAAATGTCAGCAACCCAGCAAAGAAAAAGGTTTGTGATAATAATCATAGGGTTAGATTACTTTTGGGTGTTCAGTTGGCCCTGTTAATGCAGAAAAACAGCAGGTCATGTGCTACCATGTTGCATACTTACTTCAATGATAAATAGTAGTTCATAAAAGTTAGATCAGGGCCTCCAACTCTATCCCACCTGCAAAATATAATTGACAGCAAAACATTTAAAGTTTCATATCAAGTTTAATATTTTTTATTTGGTTATTTATCTTTCACTGTGAGTTCACATTTGATTTCCACACACTTCGCTATCAAAATTGGGACTAAATCCTCACCCATACCTGGACTAGACGGACTGGACTAAACTTGTCCTGGTTTGACATCTTGCAACCCCCCCCCTTGCTCAAAGGTGCTCAAAGCTGGCATCAGAACTGAAGACGCATTATCTGTGACTCTCTACTATCAAAATATTTATATTTTTAATTAATTAGTTAATATGGTCATTATGTTTGCCAGTATGGTCTATATTGTTTTTGAAAATAAGGTCCAATATTTGATTGCAGTATTTGTACGCCTTCAACATTATTCCTATGAAGAGCATGGATCCAGTAGAACTGGTGAAACAACCTCAGGATGTGACAGAAAATCCCTACAGAAGAGTAACAAAAGACAAAACAGATGCACCAAAACCAAGCTTTAAAAGTGAAGAGGAGGTGAGTGTGGCTGCTTGACTCTGCTGTAAAACATTTTTTTAATTTATTTTTTTATTTTAGTACAACTACAGTGTGCCCCTTTCATTCTCTTCAGGAACCTGTCAGTCAGTTTTTCTTTGACCTAAGCAGAAACCAAGGCAACAGAAAGAGGCCGTCCGATGGAAGAGGTCGAGGAAGAGGTCACTTCAATGAGAGTGGGGGCAAACAGCCTCGCAGACATCGTGAGTGCAATCACTGCAATAACTACCAACCACTCTGAAACTGTAGATTGCACTGTAGATTACCAAGTATATATGTTTTTTCTTCTTATATACAGCCCAGCCGACAGGGCCTTGTTGGTTTTGTTTGGCCAGCCCTCAGGTGGAGAAACACTTGGTCATCAGTATCGGCACACATGTGAGTTTACCAAAACACCAGCATTCTGGTTTACTTTAAAAGCAAATATAATGTACAATATACACTGGCTCATCTTGCAGTGCTATCTGGCCCTGGCTAAAGGTGCCCTGACACCCCGACACTTGCTGATTCTTCCCATCGGCCACTACCAGTCCGTTGTGGATTTGGCCTCAGATGTGGTAGAGGAGATGGAAAAATACAAATCAGCACTCAGAAGTTTCTATAAGAGCAAAGGCGAACGCTGCATCCTATTTGAGAGGAATTATAGGAGTCAACATTTGCAACTACAGGTATAATATGCACATGTAATTGTCTTAAATATAACTTTTAATCTATTTTAATGTATATAATCCAGGTTGTTCCAGTGCCATTGAGCTGTTGCACCACAGAGGACATTAAAGAGGCATTTATGGTCCAAGCTCAGGAGCAGAAAATGGAGCTGATGGAAATTCCTGAACATACCGACCTCAAACAGGTAGTTTAGATGCAACAGTTTTTTGACGACAGGGAGAAACATTGCAATACTACATAAATATATATTTTTTACAGATTGCTCCTCCAGGGACTCCTTATTTCTATGTGGAGCTTGATTCAGGAGAGAAACTCTACTATCGTATTCAGAAGCATTTTCCTTTGCAATTTGGCAGGTAAGTGTCTATAACTAATATCACCTTATTCATAGTAAGTGTTAGAAATATAACTTTAGCATATGCATGTGTTTAGGGAAGTTCTGGCCAGCGAGGCAGTGCTGAACATTCCAACCCGGGCAGATTGGAAGGAGTGCAAACAGACCAGAGAGGAGGAGGAGGACTGCTGCAAACAACTGAGAGACGACTTCCAGCCTTTTGACTTTGCATGGGAAGACTAAATATGCTTAGGCTCATTCTTTTTTTACAAACTCAGACTTTAACACCGGTATTAAAGCATCCAATGGTTTCATATGACATGCAGGCTGTTTGATTTGTCCAGGTGTATTTTATTCTCTTTTTTGTACCAAACTAAAAGGTCACATTAATGTCAGTCCACTCTGAAAGACAACACTACATGGATCAAACACATACTTTATTAATGTTAACTGTCACTTATAAATGCAATTAGCCAATTATTTTTGTTAATAAAACTATAAAAAGTAACAATCCCTTGAGTCAGTAACAAAAGAATAAAACTATAAAAACAAACAATCCCTTGAGTCAGTAAAAAAAATAAAAGAATAAAACCTTCAATGGTCTAGCGCATGTAAAATGAATAAAGCATAGTCCATGTGAGATTCAGCATTTTCCAGGGGTTACATGCTCATAGTTTACATTTTTACCATTTCCATGAACAGAAAACTACAGGGACTGGGTCACTTTAAATGCTTCATATTCTCAGAGGTCGAAGGTGACAGTGCCATCATGCACAGATACAAGCGAAGCATAACTTATAGCAGGGCAGGGCAATGTGTTGGGGTGGATCCAATGCAAAATGTTATTTAGACAAAGTCTCTGGACTTCTTAATAGCACAGCAGAGCATCATGCTGAAGATCATGCCAAAAATCTGAAAGTTCAGACATCAAGTTCATATATCATAACTCTTAAGGTAAAACAAAGCCTATTTTACTAAAGGCATACACAGGGAAAACTTGTGAAAGTTTGATATTTAGAAACACATGACACTTTACACAATCCCCTTATCTGAAAATACACTTACCATAATTATTCCAATACCAATGCCAACCCCGCCAATGATGTGAAGTTTACTGTTGAACATCTCATCAATAGCAGCCGGGCAGCTCTAATAAAACAAAAACAGTACGTTACATTATAGGTGGTGGCACAGTATGGAATGGTATGCTTTCTTGTCAACACTCAGCCATTATCAGGTGGGATTGTAAACTGCCCCTAAAATATCGAATGACAATTTGAGTAGATTATACTATGGAATACAATTAATTTAAGTTTAAATCTTCCTTCAGGATTAATAAAGTTTAAAAATAAAAACAAACGAAAATGCCCTGCCACTGTCCCTCCATGTAGCAGAATCTGGACCCCATTAAAAGCAAGACATTTTAATTAGGATAAAGTTTTGGTTGACTGGATTTTTACATTTTACCTTGCTTCATCCTTTGTGTTCTTACTGCATTTTGTAAAGCACTTTTGCGATTTTCTCTGTGAAATGTGTATGTAATCGTTGTAATAGTTACCGTTGTGATGAGAACTTCCAATCCCTCCTTCTTGGGGCAAATGTCTTTTGCAGCATCAATCACAGTCCCAGTGGGGCCGCAGCAGTTCAACTATAAAAGAGGAAAGGATTAATAGGCACTACCCATTTTCCCACATAATGATTAAAAATGTTATAGGCCAATAGGTGTTGTTACTCCAAAATGAATCAGGCGGAGTGTTTCCTTCAGTGCCTCCTGTCTGGTGTCCTTATAGTTAATATAGGTTTGCTTATAAAATTCTGTTACATCCTCAATCACCTGGGTACACAGACATTATGCACTTTATTAGTACCAAAGAAACAACACAAATCTCAGGAATTCCATCACTTGCATACCCTGTCCTTATTGGATAAGCCCCAGATTCCAGCTGCCACTTCAATGGCAAAAATGATTAGGAGGAAGAGGAAGAACTGAAAGTAAAAACAAAACATTACAATTACTCTCTTACTTCATCAATGTAAAACAAAATTAAAAAAAAATATAATACCAATCCAAGCATGCATGGGGATTCTTTGATGGCTCCACAACATCCCAGGAAGCCAACCACCATCATAAGTGCCCCAGCTGCAATCAAGATGTACACACCTACAAAAAAAAAGTTTCACTGTTATGTTTGAGTTGTTAAAACTATAGCTTGTATACAGATGCATTTGTTTTGTTTTTTCCCCCTTTAGCTTCAAGGATGAATCATACGCAAAAGAATGAAACACCACAATAGATTCAGCGTGACACCAGCCCATTGGCCTCATCACAAAAGATTTTCCTCCTTCGGTTTGTTATTTGGAGCTGTGCGTTTTCCATCGAGCCCTCTGTCGCCTGACCGCCTACTTCACTTATCGTTTGATTAAAGCGCGATACAAAGAGCAAAGGGAGGGAGCCAGTCTGTCTTTCTGTGTCAGTCCCACTGAGAATACAAAAGTCACTAAACAAAGGTAGCCCTGTTTACAGATGAAGAATGAGAGCAATGTGTGGAGGGCCTTGACCAACGCAAGCGCTCACTGTGGACTCACTGTGGCCACAGCCTCAGCTGCCCTGCACTGCATGCAGCATTTTCTTCATTTTCATGTTTTTTATTGTTTAATTGTTACAACAAAAAAAAAAAAAAAATCAGAGCATCAGAGCATTGCCATAGCTTTTGAACTGATGAAGAGGCACTTCAACATTTAAAATGTTGGGATGCAGTTAGTTAAATGTGATAAAGTTTAAACATATTGTAAACAATTATTTTTTCCTTGATGTTGCTTTCAAATGACATTTTTATAAATAACTGAAGGTATGAGAAATAAGATGTTGGAGCTGATTTAATGACATGGTCTGGTGTCTCGCTATAATACGAATTTATTTATCAGACAACACCCAAAAATAATTTAATAATTTTTATTTCACATTAAATTGTGCTAGACATTTCAGTGCTCATGAGGGATAGTAAAAAGGGGGAAGTATAAAGTTCTGTAGTCTAGCCCATTTTAAGTGACATTTACAAAACATTTACTATATTCATTTTAACTGTAAATGTTGAGTTGGTGAGAAGAATAACTGCTATTGATTAATCAGTGACTTTCATTCTAAAACAAACCCGGGTCACAAGATCATGCCATGTTTAGAAGACCATACCAGTCAAAAAGACCGATGGAGAGTCCTCTCCTTCGAAAAGTCCTGATGTCCTGGAGTCAAAGCGCAGCCATAGCCCCAACGCTAGGACCCCTGTCCCTGCCAACTGGAAAAGACACAACCATGATATTGCAATGATCTCTAAAAGTTTGACATTTCCTTTGTAAATCAACACCCTGGATTTACACACAGACAAAATAGCTTAAGTGTTGGCCAAATAACTGTAGAACATAACTGTTGATTGGCTGTTGTTGACTGCTGATAATCAAAGATGGGAAAACATGAGAGTTAAATATCTTCCTCAAATTATATTTAAATTTGTGTTGGAGTCTGCGACGTTTGGTTTGTGACCTTGTGTGAAGACTAAACGTCACTATGTGCTATGTGAACTCTAATGAACTCCCATAGGCGCGCGCAAAGAAGATGCATCTCCCAGTGGTTCAAATTAGTGCACTTAAATCACAGAGAAATTAACAAGCTTTGTACATTCAGAGACAGTGAGTGAATGGCGTGTTAACCATTTAAAGAATTTGATTTTGTCACCAAACTGCATTCTAGTCATTCAAGTGTGGCTATACCAATCATTTTAAAATTAAAAAAGCCTTGAACAAACAAGTGAATACATATTCACCTGCTGACTATAGCAGCCAACCATATTATTATCCTCTCCAAATCTCAAAACAGTCATTGGACATTGGACATTGTAAACAGGGGATCACTGTAATTGTGTGGTTTTACAGTAGCAAATCAGAAAGATAAAAGGGACTTCTTGATAGGCCTATTGTAAAGAACCTACTTATATAACCACTGTGTCGCTTTGAGGCATAAAAGAAATATTACTTCATGAAGAACCAAAACTAGTTTTTCCAGAGGTAGATGAAGCGTTCATTTGGAGATTGAGAGACTGATGATATAAGACCCAGGGCATGCAGTGATTAAGACACTTAAAACAGAATCCTAAAGACTAAAATCTTAACCACCATAACCACCATGACCACCACATACCCAGAAGATAAAGTTGAACACAAACACCAGGTATTTGATACACTGAATTCCTCCCATGGCTCAAAAAGTTGTCTTTTTCCTGCTGGTTGGTAGGAACGATACGGTCTTCAGAAAAAAATGGAAAAAACCATAAAGCGTCGAGCGCACAAAGTAAAATCACGAACTCTTTTATGCACCACACCCGCGCGGACACACCTGGGTGTTAAAGGGAAGCCGGGGGAGGGACACGAGAAAGAGGCGCTATAGACCGCCTGCGCTCATTTAGACCTGTCACGCAGGGGCGTAGCCAGGATTTTTTTTTTTTAAAGGGGTGGCACTCAAATATGAATAAAACTTAAGTTGCCTGAGCAATAATATTAAATGAACAGCGAATATCATTTTTAAATGTGATTGAAGGCACATTGCACTATGTTTAGCAATACATGTATCTAAATAAATACATAAATAAATAAATAGATAAACATGAATAATATTAATGTAACAATTAAATGGCTGTACCTCTTACAGTTTATGTGTCAGAAAATTACAGAAAAAAAAATAGAGGCAGAAACAGTCTACAGGCTACATGGACTAAACATACCCCATGAAGAAGTTTGAGCTTATTATGTTCACTGTTCAGTAATAAAATAAAATACATCAATTGTGTGAGCCAAAATTGTCTCAGAAATAGGCCAACACTTTTGACCCCTGTACGATTAAAAAAAACATAAATTATGCCAGAGATATGCACAGATATCAGAACATTACAAACATGTGCACACCACATGACAGCGCTGATACACTTGTAAAGCCAGAGGTGAATCGCCCAACAGATATCAGATTAGCTGCACTTGCAATAAGTAGCATGAGCAGAGGGCTGTGTCCACTATCACATTGCTGACGTCTTTTTAACAATCTGTAAACTCCAGCCGCATGCGTCACTCCTGCTGTATGTGATGTTTTGTGGTGTTAGACCTGGATATGCTCATACAGATGTTATTCAAATAGCTCGTGGTGTGAGCTCAGTGCGTGGTTTTGGTGGAGTCTATTTTATAGGAGCTGTGCAGTGACCCGGTGCTGTGTGTTGTATCTGCTGCACCCAGACTCCTAGTCTAGTGCGACTTATATATGTTTTTTTCTTAATTATTACGCATTTCCATCTTATACTCCGGAGCGATGTATAGTCCGGAAAATATGGTAGTAATGCATTATTTGAGCCAGTTATGCCCTGTAATAGCCGATGTTTCAAGCAAACTTTAGCAATCTTAACAATCAGCACACTGTAGAGTGATCAAACAGGCTGCGTTACTTGGCACCCAACAGAACTTGAATGAGGCAAGACAGAGTTAAAAGTGACTGACACGGCAAAGGTTTTCAGAGAGAATGCAAAGTGTAGTATGGAATAGAGCACTGTTATGTATTCGTCCCATGGCTAAAGGGGTGGCCGGGGGCCCCCCCCTCCCCAGGCCGCCCCGTAACTACGCCACTGCTGTCATGCCTAGCTGAACACAATTAAAAGGATAAAAGACAGGTGTACATTGTATTTAATTCTATGATGGACATGAATTCACTTGAAGTTACGAAGAAATAGCCTAAACAACAGTGTGGTTGGTTATTGATCATCATCTGAATACGTTTATTTTACTGCCTTTGGCTCCATAAAGTACCGTCATACCGACCCACACGTGGTTCATTGGAAACTGTAAAGCAAGAAATCTGGATACAAAATTACAACAAAACAAGCCTCTGTAAAGCTAGTACAATGATCTTCGTTTTTGCTTTTTATATTTTGCCCATTAAATTGAGAAGGAAATGTTGCCTAGTGCAAATTAACCTCGAACACGCAAACTGCGCATCAAATAGCCTACAGCTATTTCAGGGTATTTACTGTCATTGGGGGGCTAGGTAAAATAAACAGGCTACAAAATACGCCTGTGCTTATGAGTAGGCTACAATATTACTAATTTAATAGCCTATATACTGTCAAATAGGCCAACATATAGCCTAGGCCAGGCCTATATAAATAAAATGTTGACATTTTTCATACTCACCCAAAGGATAAAGTTGAAAATGAAGAGCGCATATTTGACGCACAGCTCCCAGCTGCTCAGGGCGGTCATCGTTCACTAGCTACAGATAATAAGTCTAAGTAGCCTGGCCTGGCTCCTTGTTCAGATCAGACCCTGTAGGCTACCTGAAAGTTTGGACTTTGTGCCCTTCAATCTCCGTTTCTCACCCGCACAAACTCAAGAGAGTTTTGCCACCCAGTAAGATTACAGAAAGGTTTGTTATTTCAGTCTGGCACAAGTTCATCACAATGCACGACGCAAAAATCCACTGCGTCTCTCTCTCTCTCTCTCTCTCTCTCTGTCTCTCTCTGTCTCTCTCTCTCTCTCTCTCTGCGACCAATGAGATCGTTCATTTGTTCAAGACAAAGCTGACTGTGTGGACCAACAGCCCACAACTGTTGTTTTGCAGCTGCACATGTTAGAGAGTAGAATTAAAGGAGAACACGTTCTCATTTTTCTCTTCACATTAGTCCACATAATAATAATACTACTGCTAATAAAATTTTGTTATTTTTACAATC
>JACM01053356.1:0-27593 GCA_000787095.1 Periophthalmodon schlosseri | reverse complement strand
TGCTGATGCTCTTTGCGCCAAATCAATGGGCCATCTAAACCTAATGTAGCTCTGGCAACTCTTCAGGAAGCATTAAGACTATTAGCGCGAGCTAGAAGGCAACGCGCACTAGGGTCTATGAGGGATGGACGATGGCATTGTTGTGCATTAGAAATATTTGGAGATACAGTTTGAACTTGGAGTGTCTGCATAGTTGTGGAAAATCCTCAAATGACTTGTCCTGGTTCAGGTGAGGTGAGGTTGTATTCAAATGCATCGCCATGCTGAGAGTCTATATCCAAGCTTTGAACTTAAACAGCGTGTATTTATCTCGCAACAATTTTGCAGAAACAGTTTTGAGGCCAAGAAAGTCTTATTTATTATGATGGTGATGATTATTATTATCAGGAAGTTTATGTAAAAAGGTCACTTAAAGGTGCTGTATCTGACTTTTACTATCTTAAAAGCACGAAAAATAGTAAGAACTAGTTCATTTTAAATAGTTTGCAGTGGTCCAACATTATTCCTCAGTTACTTTGCATTACATGAATTCCAAGCATCCTGATTATTCACAGCAGTGAGTTTCTAAGTGCAACTTTCACAGGCCAGAGTGGAATTTTGATGTCCCGGTAAAGCTAACAACAACTAGTAAGCTAATTCTTGTACAATAAAATGCTTTGTATTAGATGCAGACAGTACACAGTGCACTAGTTGTGACCTCAAGAGCTGCTTATACAATATATCTGTACTGGGGACAAGAAAAATTTGCTCAAATACATGGAAAAAAATGTGATACAGGCCCTTTAAACTCAGAGACCAGACCATCAGCCACAGTCATACTAACAAGATATGATATTTCCTACAATCTTCCTCATGTTAACATATTTTTGCCAAAAATCTTGCAAAACTTTGTTTCCTGATCATCTGTCTTTTTTGACTTTCAGCTGGAAGAAGAGCGTGGTTTCCTTGACAACCCTATATAGTGTGTGTGAGTATCCCGCCTCATTAGGAAGTGCTTCTCTAAAACACTTTTGAAACAGCATTTGAACACATAGGTTTTGAAATACGTTTTAGTACATCTAAAATGACAGCGCACAAGCACTTGTTCCGGACAACCATCATTCAACAATAATGCAGAAGTTGGAGGTCTTTGACTGTCGTATCCTTGAGCAAGACACTGTTTTACGTTTTATTGTTTTGAAAATGCTATATTCGCCAATAACAACATATTAAAATGCTTCATTAGTTTCAATTTTGTTTTTGATGCTACTGTTATTACTACTACTTTCACTACTGTCACTTCTTTTGCCCTCTATTTAAGACTGCAGTACTGTTAGCCCCATGCAGATGTGGTATTGAGGCCACGGCTCTGCTTCACATGCTCAGGTCACTTCACAGCACGGTGGCTCTGTTGGTGTAATACCTCTATCTCCAGACTGTTCAGAAGCCTATGAATTGCACTAGGTTCTGCTGCTGGATATTTAGTGCTATACGGTACAAACAGCCAACTCCTATGTTTTTTTTTTTTCTCCCCTGCAATTAGCTCCTATTTGATGACAGACGCAGTGTGCAGAGGAATCTATGTGTGTGTATGTGTGTGTGAAAGGAAGAAAGAACCAGCTAATGTTTTTCTATAGGATATTCTGTTTTATATATAAGCTATAAACAAGCTATCCTTATTGTTTCATTTTGACTATGCCCAGAACTATTTGAGAATGTGGGAGGATGATGAAAGTGGATTTTTATGGATGGCTAGAGAGGTCATTAGTTGTTTATTTATTTATTCATTTATATGTTTTATTTTATCTACATTTCATGTTATTAGTTATATAAAAAGGCAGCTGTTATTGGCTGACAAGTTGGGGTTCAATTTACGTGCTTCATAACTACTTCCCCTGCTACTTTCACCACCGCTATAGCTACTACAAATATTCATTACCTCATAGTATGTAGCATGATCAGTTCATTTTGGATTACCTGGCCCAACTGTATTTGCAGTGGTCTATGTTGAAGTACTTCATTGATTGCTGATGGATTTAGTGCTGTTTTCTATATACACCTCTACAAACAGTGGCTGAGCTGCTGTTAGCTCTGAGGATCAGTGTTAGTCCATGTTCTCTACCAATAATGCTTATCTGCTGAACAGGCTCTCAACAACACGCATTGAGGTACTTCTATGTATAAGTAATATAGAGAGTGGAATTTTACAACTTTTCATTGTAATTAGTGATGTGATGTTTGAACAAGTCGGCTCTTTTGAACAGTTCCTTAACGTGAATGGTTGGATCCGGATCAAATTTTTTAAAAGAGCCAAATTTTTTTCTTTCTACCATATTTTTCAGAGTATATGTCACATCGGAGTATAAGTCGCACCAGCCAAAAAATGCATAATAATGAAGATAAAAACATATCTTTCACATATACATCGCATCTGAGTATAAGTCGCACCAGCCAAAAAATGCATAATAATGAAGATAAAAACATATCTTTCACATATACATCGCATCTGAGTATAAGTCGCACCAGCCAAAAAATGCATAATAATGAAGATAAAAACATATCTTTCACATATACATCGCATCTGAGTATAAGTCGCACCAGCCAAAAAATGCATAATAATGAAGATAAAAACATATCTTTCACATATACATCGCATCTGAGTATAAGTCGCACCAGCCAAAAAATGCATAATAATGAAGATAAAAACATATCTTTCACATATACATCGCATCTGAGTATAAGTCGCACCAGCCAAAAAATGCATAATAATGAAGATAAAAACATATCTTTCACATATACATCGCATCTGAGTATAAGTCGCACCAGCCAAAAAATGCATAATAATGAAGATAAAAACATATCTTTCACATATACATCGCATCTGAGTATAAGTCGCACCAGCCAAAAAATGCATAATAATGAAGATAAAAACATATCTTTCACATATACATCGCATCTGAGTATAAGTCGCACCCCCGGCCAAACTATGAAAAAAAAGTGCGACTTATAGTCCGGAAAATATGGTAATTTGTTTGCATTTTTATACTGATTAACACTGAACCGACACAAGAAGCAGAACAGAGGCAGTTAGTTTAAAAATGATTATTATTGTAGTGCAGTGTTTTATTTAGATTATGTTTAATTCCAAAGGGTAACACACTCCCACTCTCAGTTTGAACCATTTTAAACACATTTAAGCCTTGGTCATTTCTCTCTGTGATTAATTTGTTGTTAAAATGAGTTCTCACATCGGCTTCTGTCATATAAATAAATAGTAAAAGAGCCACTTTTTTGAATGGAAAATTTGAAATGAAAAGATTCGGATCCCATAAAAGAGCTGAAAGTCCCATCACTAATTGTAATTAACAAGACTTAGACAACAGCACATTTATGTAATTTTTTCTGTCTCCCCGATGTCTTTAATTCATAGGAAAACTAAATGTTGAATCATATATATACAAGAATGGTACTAAACCTTCTGGGCTTTGCTGAATGAGCCACATGAAGACGGCGCTCTCATAATTGTGCAGATAAAAGCAGTGGCACAATTAGGTGGAGATAATCTTCAAGGATTGGAAACATCAGCACAAAATCATTCTGTAGTTAGACATTGAGGATATGAGAAAGAACATCTCTGATCTGCTCTCTGAGTACAGCTAAAGCAGTGCATGGTTTACCTGTGATATAATGGACCGGTGGCAAGACGACAGCAAATGGTGCCGTTTTACTTTTTACTTGCTTTCATGTTTAAGCTGCCTCTTTACATGTGGCGAAGGGAGTGAAATCAAATTGGCTAATTCAGACACATTTCATAAGTTTGATGTTGACTAAAGGGCTTCTACCTGAACATGCTTTTTACACTATGCAATGGGTTGGAAAAGCAACTTATGGAAGAAAGAAGACAAAATGATGGAACAAGGTCTGTAATGTGGAATGTCCTGTTTCAAATAACCAAATGAACAACAATGCATGTGCACTATATTGTAATAGAGTTTGATGTAATAACTCTTTTTTTTTACATTTAAGTACTGAAATATTAAACATTACGAAAAAAAAGTTCTTGTTCTCAGAAAAAAGGTTTCAAATATAAATAGAAAGAGCTGTCATTGTTTAGTCTTCAGTCTTCAATCTTTCCATTAAGAATATTCATGAGAATGACGTGCATTTTAACCTGCAAATCAGGAGGAGCAGCCACTCTACTCTGAGCTCCACGTCTACCACATTAGCACACTACAGCAGTCTCAGTACTGCATACACTACACTAACCACTGAGAATCTTTGAGAAAAAAAACAAAAAACAAACAAAACACAACTAGTACTACTACTACTTCTTTTACTACAACTACTCTTACTACTACCACCACCTTCTCCATCTGACTCTAAATAGTACTAAGATTAAACCCATAAACGCATTACACCCAAGGATAACAAAATCATGTCTTGCCTTTGCTTTAAAGGCTTTATAACATCAATTCTTATCTTGCTGCAGTGGCTCTATTGTCCTTAAATGTCACCTCTTCTAGTGCTCTCAGGCTGTGCTCAGACAGGGCACAGTAGTATCAGATTTTCTTATTGTTTTCATTGTGTAAATGTAAGTGTTAGCCTCCCCTCTCTAACCCAGCCTGGAGCTCCAGTTTTCAGCATGAATCATGTGTAAGCCTCTGTTCACCAGTGCAGCTCCTCCTTTGTCTGCCCGCTGTGGGTGGCTGGGCTTTCTCTTTTTCTTTCTCACATTTTTTTTATGATTTTTTTTTCCTCCTGTTGGTGGTGGATTGTCGTCTCTCCTCTGAGTCATGGCTCAGTATAGTGTCAAGGGTTGCATCTGCAGACAGAAGTGGGGAGGGGAGGCACAAATATGGGCTACTGGGCTACTATTATTACTTCACAGCAGCCATCATAAACAACATAAAATAATAATAATACATTTTGATTAATTTATTGTCTAAGCAAATATATGTATACTTACTATGCAGACCTGTTACGCAAAATCGACTTTTTGGAGCTGTTAACCATGTTATAGTTGTTTCCCCTCACCACTTACACTCTCAAAGTTGTATCTGGAGTGATTTGTGCATATTTGAGCAATCTTTAATGGCTTTTATTGCCGCTCAACTCCCGTTTTCACCCTCGCCGGCATACACCCACTGCTCGTTCTTACTTTATTTTCCTAATCGATGATACACATAGGATTCGACAGCATTGCGTAGTTATTTTGATAGTGGTAGTGTGAACTGCAGCTATCCATAGATGGGGCCAACAGCTCCGTGGCTTTTTGTTGTAATGATGTTTACGGAAACGTCAGCTCCCATTGGGCACCGCAGTTTTCTAACACGGAAGTCAGTGGACTTGTTTCATTTATTAAGTGATTTTAGATTAATATTGCGATTTAAAATGTCCAAATTACAGCATAATGATCCATGGGTGTCATAGCAGGCTCAAGCACAATATGTCTTCTTTAAAATCATTCTTATTTAAAACATTTTTGTGTATGAGCTGAGTACGTGCACTAGGGAGTGAAGCGGTTAAAATGAGACTACAGACATTAACTGCTACTACATTCAAATTGGTTAAATGTGTTTTCGGGGCAACTCTGCATGTATCTTTTAAATGACTATCATTATAACATGATTTTTTTTTCAGTCAGTTTTGCATAATTTAGGACTTTAAAATTGTTGTAAGTAAAAAGTATGACATGACAACTACTTTAAGAAGCAATATTGTAAATGCAAGGCAGCAAAACCATGCATATGCTCCAACATTACAGTACTGAAATAAAATAAATGTCATTTTTGGGCTTTGAGGAGACAACAAACTGCTGCTGTGTTGCTTTGTTTGTCTATCCCTGCAAGGTTAATGATGCATGCACAGTTTTCAGTGCTGCCTGGCTGCGTATAGGGCAGAGCTAACAGACTGGAATAGTTAGTCAGACATTTCCCACAGTGAAAAAGGGCTCTTGGCGAAATGAACAATAAATGAACTAAACAAGCTTGACAAACAAAATATGTGTCCAATAGACCACTGGTTACCGCAGTGCTGTGTTTTAATAGATTGAGTTTTATTCAAGTCACTTGGCAAGAAGAAAACGCGTTGGATTGTAATGAAATTTAGCAAGAAATAATGGGTTACTTTTGGATGTGGATCTGTGTCACTGTATCATGTGATTCTTCTAAGATTGCAAGATATAGCCAAAGGTGCCATCTCCAACCACATAGAGCAGTAAATACAGAAAGAGGAATCTGACATGTTGCACTTTCTGTCATGTTCCGTCCTATTCTTGGAAATTTCTGGTATCTCACTAGAATCTTCTGAGAGCAGTCCTAATGACATCCAATCCTACTCTTTGTACTACTACGCTAATGGCAACACTGCCTGTAATTTTTTAAAATAACTGAACTTATTTTTATAGAAGGATAACATTGTATGGATGATGATAGATGAACATCCGAATAAATACTGTAGGATCCCTTTTAACTGCTTTTCATTTGTGCACCTCCAGCCTCTAGGGGGCACTGTGGTTTATATGTTTGGAATGGAAACCCCAGGTGTAACGGGGGCAGGAAATTGGCACCAAGTGTTAGAAGGTGCAGAGGCATATGAGTTTTGACTGTGTTTATAGATGTTCCACTGTGTTATTGTGGCAAAGGGGAGCCAAATAAATTAATTTTAACTGCTAATCGCTGGACTCTTTTTGGTAGTTTGGAAGACACGCGTGCTTATATACTTCTGTACACCTTCAAATAGTAGTGGCCATTTGCACAGGGAAAATTAGCCTCTACAAATACATTCCTAGAAGTACGGTGTTTTAAACATTCTGCACCCAATTTTGAATTATGAGTGATGATTATGTTAGCTATGGACCTCTGATATGCTACAGACAACAGAGCGCAGTGAGAGTTAGGTTAGGAGACAGTTTTCCCGTTACATCTCCAGAGTTCACCTGGCTCCCCCTGGACACTGGCTGTGATACTGCAAGCCACATAGGAGTCTTTTGTCCTGAGTGCTGTTACTCACCCCTAACTGCCCTGACACATGATCTGCTGACCCTAAAGGACCAGACCTCCTCTTAAACTGCACTGAGGCCTTTGACTGGGAAACAAAGGCGACTGGGGAGCACTGTGAAAATGTTTGTACAGCTGAACTTGAATTTCCTTTGGGATCAATAAAGTATTTAAGTATCTATGTATCTATTATCCTTCAGTCTCACAAATAGCTGCTTTTACAACACTGCATTGCGTTAAATATGTGTCCCTGAACTAGAAGCAGTGGTGGAACATAACCAAGTAAAAGTAGTAAAGTCAAATTTCAGTCAATTTTAAAGTGGATACTTTTTAATTTTACTTCACTACATTTGAGAGCAGGTATCTGTATTTTCTACTCTACTACACTTTTGAACACACCTGAAAAGTAAAAGTATTTTTTATTACAGTTTGAGACCTGCTGAAAGGGCTAAGGGTTTATTTTTATCAGCTTCATAATTTGAGCAAACAAAAATAAACAAATAAAACCAGCTAGAAAAAAACAATTGATTCAGTTGTTTCTCCTCAGCACAAATCTGTATTCAAAATACATTTGAAGCTCTATTATAGATCTCAAATTCAGCGTGAAATACTTTTACTTTTTACTCTTTAAGTACATTTTTAAACAGGTACTTTAATACTTTTATTTAAGTAAATTTTTTCAAGTGATACATTTACTTGTAATTTTGCTCTGGTGTCTGTACTTTTACTTAAGTAACAAAATTGATTACTTCTTCCACCGCTGACCAGAAGAAACAAAAAACAGGACCTTTAATCACTGCAGAAACACGGACAAGGCTTAGTGCAAGTTTGCGTTCTTGAAGGTTATCATTTTGCTTATGCGTGTCTTTTTTGTGGTCAATAGAAAAAATATAGATATCTTATACAACACAATTCGACGTGAGACAAGCAAACTTATCCCACGAAGGGAGATGTCAAAACAGGATGTGTTTGTTGCTGTGGTTCTGGCACCAGTAAAAGGATGAGACGGCCCGTACAGCGGCATCACATTCTTCCTGGAGTGTGCAGCCTGCCAGGATGTTCACTCAAGGCTAACCTGAAAATACAACATTGAGACAGACCAAGGCAATTCTAAACGTCAAGTATCTTTGATCAGATGAAACAGACCTAACACTGGTTTTCAGATTTTCATGCCAATTTACTTCCTTGACTAAAGAGTGACTTATACGTAAAGCTCTAGTGCGGAACATTACAGATTATTATGAACCAGTTATGGCAAACATGCAAATTCCTAACTGCACTGCCAATGCCATTTCTGGATTATGAAATTAAGATGCACAAATTTTAATGTTCATGAATATGTTTGAGTCAGGTCTATGGAGAGGCAAGCCGCACCCACACCTAATGAAATAAATGGTAGTATTTTAGTCAGTGTTCCACAATAGGGCTTTGACCAGCCTAAACTGTGGTGGAAACCTTTAAACCCAGACCAGAGAAGAACTCATTTGAATTTTCATCAACCAAAGTACAACCATATATCCTCTTTGTTCTTGCAAGACTCAGCACAGTCTGATACAGAGGTGACGAAAAGACTAAATCCTATTTTTCTTCAGTTTAGACAGAGCTGGGCTGGTCTCCCGCTGAGGGGCAGAGGGGGGCTGTGGACTCTGCCTCTTTGGACTGGAGTTACACAGAATGTCATCAGAATATCAGAACATGAGAGTATCATTGATCAGAAGGTAGGATAACACAAATCCCAAAAAGTTACAAGGAAATGGTAGGTAGGTAGCAAAGGTTTCAAAGATAGTCATCTGGACAATATGTATCCGGAACTTTTATCAATCTGAAAGCACTGGTCTGAGGAGGTAGAATGTAGAACGGGAGGAAACCTAGAATAGTACTACCCTAATGGGAGGAGTTTAGTCTGAAGCTTGCCCAAGACTTGTTTTCTGACAGCATGGCAGCTGAAATGTGTCAATTTCAAACATATTGTCCAGATGACTTCCTTTGAAATGTTATTCTGACAACGGCACAAATGAGGGATTACACTGACTTTACAGTGAAAAGTAAGAGGAAAAAAACTAATGTTGTCCTGTTATGGATTGGTATCCTTCTCTCCTCATTTCAAAATGTTAAATATAGTAAATGGTCACTTTTAGGTAATGCTTTTAATCACTGAACCCATCACCCACTCACAATCCTGCTGGCTACTGCAAAACATTGGTGCATAGGTGAATAACTTGTCTTGCTCAATAGTAATAAGCATTGTCTGCTGTGATCAAACCTCAGCACGTGTAGGTCAGCGGCCAGTTGAAGACATTTCAACTAATCTACAGTAATAGTTACCTGGCCAGTCAAAATCACACATTTTGGGACTTTGCAAAGATGTTCTGTCTCCCCAATTTCAGTTCGGAGGCAGGTGGATTAACCAATCAGAGAGATGCATGTTCCATTTGTGTTGAAACAAACATGGCCACTTATAAGTAAAAAAGGAAAAAAATAATAATGCAGAGGACTAAGAAACAGCACAGATTTCTGCAGAATCAACAAGTGAAGCACTAATCTGTTTCTTTTATTTCATGTAAAAGAAATGATATATTTTGTTCTGAATGACATGAACATTTTTTGAGAGGAGATGTCCTCTGCATTTGAGAGACACGTGCAACAAATTAGCATCTGTGGTTTGACCGTCTCAAGTTTGAACAGAGGTTTTTCAGTCTCTATGGTCCAAGTCCAGACCCTTTTGGATTACATGGTAGATTTTGATTTGCAAACAAGGAACAGTTGCATAGACTTTTCCATGGACTATTCTGTCTTGATTTATTATTTTTCTGCATTCTTCTTCATCATCATTTTGAATTTTCTAGTTTCAGTGCCTTTCCATACACAATTTGTTCTTTCGTCTCTGTTAAAATAAATCTGTAGACCCATGATGAGTGTATTCCGCTTTGTGCGATTGTTGTCCTTGGAAAACGCTTCACTTCAGCGACAAAGCCCCCACAACTAAATACATTTTGTTCCGTCAATTACGACAATGAGACTAGTAACCTCCCGCCGCCTTCATCAGCCTGTTGTCACAATTATTCTGATGTGGAGTGCCAGCAATCAGACTCCCAGCATACTTTCACATAATTGAGAAAGTTACACACAGGGTTACGCTGACAAAGGCATACATATTTTGGGCCATTTTGTCCTGTATAAATGCGCTGTTAATTCGTATGAGGCAGTCAACAATTTAAGATGCGTTTGCTCCGAGATGATGAGAACTGATGGAGGTTAATGTAGTGTGTGTTCTCGGCTTGGCTCACACGTTTCGTCACACACGCTTGGTTAAATGAGCCCTGTCATCGCAAAACTGATTATGTCTAAATACTAGATTCTGGAGTGGTGTACGACATAGATTTAGTCACTGTTTTATAGTGATTTGAAAAAAAACAAAAAAACCAAAACATAAATCTTTATATTAGGTTCGGGAAGGAAAAAAAATACATGGGACTTAGGTGGCTGTGTAGTGTTTTCTGGTATAAAAAAGCAGTTTGAATCCATAGAGTCAGTCCAGTCACGGGCTGCACACATGACAGACGAATTCAAGTGTTTATTAATAGGCTACACCTCCATGTGAATTGGAAATTGACACTGTGTTCTAGAGATTATGGTTCAATTATGTTAAAGTACAGTGGGGACTGTAACCTAAGCAGAACGGTAACAACACATTCTCAGATATATTCGTCATTGTAGAGATGTTAACATTTTAACTTGCTTCTATTTGAGTGTGTATTTTTAAAAGAATCTCGTATTATGTAACTGTTGGCCTGGATATGGGTGTCACACAGAAACAACATACAAACGAATATACAAAGGAACTAGTTAAAATAAAAGTCCCCGTGGCACTTTGAATTACTTTGTGTATGAATTGTGCACAAGGGATAGGCTCAAATACACCTTTTACTTCTGCCTACTTCTTTTGAGCCTTGATGTGTCTTTTTCTTATTATTTTATTTTAAAATTATGTTTTCTCTATGTTAGTACGCTGTGTAACCAATTGCTCAAATAAAAATGAATGAAATGAAACCAGAAATATTTGGTGGAAGGAAGACAAGAATAGTGTAGTACATATTCCAGAATTCAATGCGCCATCTTGTTTCTTCTTGGGATGGAAACACATTTTGGATAACATTTTTTGAGGACTAAAATCAGATTCAGTTTTTGTAGTATCTTTTTAGATTAGCTCATTATTGTTGTTTTACAATGTTACATGCTATTCAATCAATGTGTCATTTTTTTCTTCTTTTAAACCTTGTAAATGTCAAACAAGCACATCTCTAACTTAAGCAACCATTTAACACCAGCCAAAAGGTTTACAACTGATCTGGCTTCCACTTCCACACGCCCGTCTGTCTCACGTCCTCTGTGTCGTCCGGGACTATACCTCCGTCTCCATGGTAACACTGCTCAAAGATGGACTCACCTGAGTGGCTCCAGACTCCACTATTACACATATAGTATACACCACGCATAGACACACAGCAGACAGGAACGCAGGTGAGCACTTCCTCCTTTTCTTCATCGCCATGGAGACGAGCGAGTGGGCGTGTCCCTGCGGGGTCCAGTACCTCACACCTATACAACACAACAATACACCTATCATATATTATGGATCCTCCTTCCCCCTCCTGTTGGAGCTCCCCTGCTGTTGGATGCATTCACAGTGTATTTTTAGTCTTGTATTACTGTCTGTTTTCCAACCATACATAAGTACACATAGATTTTGATTAGCTTTTAGCCTTACCTTACTTACAGGTTTTCTTAAAGTGAAAATTAAAAAAGAGGCTGTAGTGTAGAAAACTATGACTGAAGAGTTTAGTTATCTCAAAATGTAAACTTATAGATAACATTCCAGACATACATCATGAGATATGAAATGTATATGTAGAGAAGACTGGATACAAGTCAAGAAATAAAGAAAAAACACCTCTAGCACGCTGTGTATAGTTAAGTGTGTTTTCTAATAAGATCCCAAACTTCATGCACCACTTTTTGAGAATTTTCTTTTTGAGAATCTTATGTGTCAGCAACTAACAGCAGGGGGAGACAACAGACTCTCATTTTTACATTGTCATTGTATATGGTAATGGTAAATGGTCACGTTTTAAATAGTGCTTTTCCACCTTCAAAGCACTCAAAGAGCTTTACATCAAGGAACCACTCACACATTCACACACACATTCATACACCAGTGTACGTAGACACTGGGGGCAAAGTTGGTGAAGTGTCTTGCCCAAGGAGGAGTTGGAATTGCATCGCCAACCTGTGGGTCAGTGTATCTGGTGCTCAACCAGTGATGTACAACTTTTTAGCCAAAAAAATAGATTAAAATTACATGTTTACATGGAAATGTTCCTTGGGCTACAATGGGCTTTAACTTTTTCCATGGACTCACGCAGGTGACGTGCCGACTCCAGAAAGTTCCATACTGTAACTTTAACTTTGACCCCATTGAATAATATCTGAACTTAAAATTCTGTGAAAGCCTTAAGTAAGATTTGCTCTCCTCTCTCTGTCTCTGTTCCTGGAATGTTGCATTGCCTCACGTCATCCCCTCTGCATCTCCTTCCTCCCTCCATCTCCTTCCTCTCTCCATCCTTTGGCTTTCATTGGCCCATGTATCTGCCGCCCAGGCCTACTATAACCTCCCTTTCTCTTTCTCCCTGCTCCTACCTGGCCATCTATGGAGTCTCCCTGTTTACATGTGAACACAATGGAGCCGGCAGTACTGCGATGGGAGGCACAAACAACATCCGCAGGGCTATATAGACTGCATTTCTCCGCAAAAAAGAAAGAAAAAATAGATGTGGCAGTGATGGTGGGTGGAAGCGGCAACAAAATAAAACAGGCAGTGCAAATAAGCTAGGACCCCCTGGATAGTTATAAAAATACATCTCTTCTTCCTGGCTTTTATGCTGCACCTAATTCTTGTCCTGTTGTGAGCGAGTTATTTTGTTGTTTGGAAATGTCAGTGCTTTGTGAAAGAGTTGCACCCGACCCAGGATGCCCTCTGGATAATTTGGTTTCTTTCACATGACGGTTGTAAGAATATGAGAGTGGATAGGAAGGAGATTCAGGTTTGCTACTTTGAAAAACAAACAGAGATCTTTGTTGAGCTCTTGTCTGGTTAAATATTGCAGCTGTGGTCAATATTTTATAAAACTTTCTTGGTAAATGGTAAATGATCACATTTTTATATCGCGTTTTTCTACCTTCAAGACACTCAAAGCGCTTTACATCGAGGAACCACTCACCCATTCACACAAACATTCATACACCAGTGTACGCAGACACTGAGGGCGAGGTGAGTTAAGTGTCTTGCCCAAGGACACAACGACAGCATTCATCTGTGGGAGTTGGAATCGCACTGTCAACCTGTGGGTCAGTGGATCTGACTGCTTTAGGTTTTAGTAAAAAATGTATGATTGTATTTTTCTGGGCATTATAAACTAGAATGTTCTTCAATTATTAGATTTTTTTCCAACTAGAGTTATTTTTGTCAAACAATACAGTAAATATGGCATTTGTTAACAAAAAAAGTCAGTGATAAACATAAAAAATGTGACAGGAATGAGACGGAGCAAGATCCAAGCCCCCAATGGAAAAAAAAAAAAAAAATACTTTGATCTAAGAGCACCGTTAGAGATCACATACTATCTCCAGGTTAGTATGTGGTAGAAAGTCAATGAAGCGGTGTAATAATTTCTGTACTGACTGGGTAATGGACATTGGTTTATATATAGCACTATGACCCCTCCCCACTCCCCCCAAGCTACAGCGAAATGAAACCAGATGCGCTTTCTGATGAAAACAAAAAAAGATGAATTGAACTGATCTGAAGAATTTACCGACAAGCCGGAAAAAGAAAAGAAAAACACATCTGTGCACTTCACACAAATCCACCTCATATAACATTAGCTAAAACAGCAGTCCCTCGCTCTCCCCTGAGCCAGTGTTTCTCACATTCTCCGGCAGCCACGTTGCTCTCTGCAGGTTGTTCCTGAAAAGCATACTCGTGGCAGCTCCTGTCTGAGTGTACCAGTGTGAGACTATATGTGAGGCTGCAGCTGTCATCTCAGTCCTGCTGCCTGGATCCACTGCTCCACCACAGAGCTGCACACTATAGGGTCACAATGGAAATTGTGCTCTCTCAACTCACAGTAAGCAGCAAATCTGAGCTAGTTAAAGAGGGGGTATTATGCAAAATTGTTTTTTTTTTTAGGTTTTTACCATGGTATAACGTCCCCTCATCAAAAACATGCCTAAAGGGGTTTTCGATGTCATCCATGCAAGTTTCAGTAATTTTACAATCTCTCCCGGCCCCTATTCATGCCCTCATTATGGTTAGCTGTACGATTCTGTCCAATGCTCAACCCATAAGCCTATGTCACCCATGCTCCCACATGATTATTATCCATAAATATACAAAAGCATGATACAAAACTGTACACAGCAACTTGACAAACCTGATGGGGTGCACACTGATTGTGTCGTGATAGCGCTCTAAAGAAGGAGTGACGCAGCGTGGAGAGCAAAGGGAGGGGAGACTCAGAGCGTCAAAAAAGAGAAACTTATGCAACACGTTAATATGTTGTTTTCAGTGAATATAACATTTTCAAAACAATAAAAGGAAACATGGTGATCTAAATATGTGTTAGCAGTTAATACCTCATAGAAGTAAAATACCCCTTCTTTAAATTGATCAAGTCAACCAAAGTCAGGTAATGTGCATAATCTGTCATTTGCTATTTGTGAGTATCAAGAATATATGTCTGGACTGGGCATCTTGTTTTGTTTTTTTCTTTATGTTTTTCAGTTTAGCTGTAGCAAATACAATGACGATTTGGCAGGTTTATTCTGTGACTGCATGTATAGCAAAGAAGCTCAGGGACACAAGTGTAGTTATAACTGCCAGTTGGTGGGCGGATGCTTAAACCACTGTGCCACCGATATTAGCATTAGTAAAGCATTAGACATAACAGAATAGCATACAAAGACCCCTTTTGGACGTTTTGGGAGTTTTCGGTAGCTATAGCTTTTCAAAGATGTGCCCAAACTGCCAATGATTACATTTTTAATATGCCTTTAAGCACAGCGCATTTGACTAATGTGATTTTGGCAAGCAAGTGTATAAAGCATTCCCAGAGCATTTAACTGTGCAGCTGCAGACATACTCTATCTTCTGGCCTTATAACAACAAAACGTAAAATTTGGATCTTTAAAAAATTTTTCAGTCATTTCTCAGTGTAGATCGAATTTCCATTGGACAAACTTCCTCTGGGTTGCAGTGGGACTGTATTTGGCAGGGTCGGATATAAGTTAGTTTTTAAGGTCATTTAAACCAGATTTGAAAAAAACAAAATATAACAAAAAAACAAAACAAAACAAAACATATTTGACTAAAATTTTAAATATTGCAGCCAAATTTCTTCTTGGTGTTTATTTTCTTCTTTCAGTTTAAAACCACACTAAAAACCCACCTCTTCTCACTTTTAATTCTAGTTAGACAGGATATCTTGGTGTTTTATTGTTTTTTTTTGTTCTTTGCCTATGTCTCGTATTTTCTGTATATCTGTTTTTGTTGACTTTTGTGTGACACACTTTGGGCAGCTTAGGTTGTATTTTAAATGTGCTATATAAATAAAATTGAATTGAATTACATTTCTGATCACAAGGGCTACCGTAGGCCGTAGCCCACGCCAAAACAAGAGCAAAACAAGAGCAAAACAACAGCAGTCTCAAGTCGCCAGTTTCCAAAACAGACCAGGAACTGACAAACAGAACCTTCACATCAACTTGTCGGCATAGCAACCAAATGTCACATACAGAAGCAGTTACATTAACAACAACACATAAACAGTTACAGTACTATAGTGTATAGTATATTACGCGGCATATTGTTACTACCCAAGTACTACTGGAAAAACCTACATACCACCTTACATTGAAACCTTCTTGTACGAAAGTTTACTCCACAATCATTTCCTCTTTTATTCATAACAAAAGAGGTGTCTAAAAAGCTTAGGTTTTTATCAAATATTCCCCTAAAAAATCAAAAGGTGGCATCTACACCAGTTACTATTATACGGTACGTGTCAAACGCCACGGCAGTCAATAAACAGCTTCTATAAAGCAGATAGATCCTTATACAAAGTGAAAAGTGCTTCGCTGACCCTTCATCCTATCTCTCCCTTTCCGCAGGTTAATTCAGAGTCCGCACACTTCGGGACGTGAATTAAAATGCTTTTAGTTCACTCTGCCCCAAAGTCAAACGCGGAGACGAGGGGAGAGCGGGCGTATTTTGTGCATTTGTGCGTGTTTGTGCCACCACTGGACTCATTCATTAATCTGTCTGACAGTTGTGGGTGAACTCGGAATAATACTGGAGCAGGAGAGGAATCACAATGAGACAAAACTCACTGCGAAGTTGGAGAGACGCTGATGCTCTCCTGACATCCCGCGCTCGGATAAACTGGGATAATGGCAGGGTGAGATAAAGCAGGAAGGAAAGGGGGAAAAACAGACTATTAAAAGTTCTAATATTGTAATAAATAGCTGCTTTGTTTAAATAATTCACATGGGGTTATAAGACAATACATTTTTTGTGCCAGTCCCAAACAAAGATAAATAATTCATAGAGGTGGGTAGAGTAGGCAAAAATTGTACTCAAGTAATGTTACTTCAAAATAATATTGCTCAAGTAGAAGTACAAAGTAGTGGTCCAAGAAACTACTCAACAGGACGTAAAATCTGATTTACAATTCGAAGTTAATGTAATTTGAAGGACAAAATATTAAATAATGCACAAAATCTGATATTTAAAAAAACAAAAAACAAAAAACAAATCATATCTGAAGTAGTGGTGCAAGAAACACAAATATTCATATCATTAAATATTGTCAATGTAAAGCTTTTGTCACTTGTAGACTTACTCACAAAGGGAAGAGTAACCACAACTTTTACTCAAGTAAGAGAACTGTTATAATGTCGAATGTATTACTCAAGTAGGAGTAAAAGTATGCCGCTTGAAAATTAGTCTGAAAAGTACAATTTCTTTAAAAAGTTCCTCAAGTAAATGTAAGTACTACCCACCTCTGATAATACAAAAACAAATAATGCCTTGGAAATATATAAGCTACACTCATATTATTGATCCACAAGTGAAATTACCTGGTCACAGTAGCTCAAAAACAATTGTTAAGAACAATTACGAATTACTTACTGTATGACTATGACCTCAATTTAAAGCATTCATTCTTCTTGAAGCTATAAAACTATTTCCCTTTTGTAACTGTGAAAAAAAAAAAAAATCATAATGAAAGGTGAGCATTTGTAGTCCCTTATAGGCTATTAACACACCCGTAACACCATGAACAATGAGATCCGGTGGCATGTACTGAGCTTTTCATGGACAAGTGCCGCGGTCTAGTGTGGTAATACAGACGGGATTGTATGACTGAGCTAGTGAGGCCTTCAGATGAATGCACTTTACTGTAGTCACTGTGAATGTAGAGAACACACTGAATAAAAGTACACAGCTTTGTATGTGAGAGACCTGCTCAAATGTGTCCTCACGTATTGATATAGAGAAACTTTTAGCTCATATAATCTCACTTAAACACAGATACTGCATCTATTTATTACATAGATACTTCATACACTATGCAGTACAAAGCAGATTGGCCTCAACATGTATGAAGAAACTATTGAATCAAATGACTGAAAGGATTTTCCGTGCATGTCTTATGAAGCAATTATATACAATTTATCATAGTTAAAATTTAAAAATATACCTTCTGGTTGATTAAAACTATTCTTGATTGACTTTGAATGACATTTTCATTGATTAAAGACAGCCTAAAATTAGTTTATATTGTACTAGAACTAACTAAATTACTAAAACAAAAAATTTCTTGTCAAAATGAACACTGACTGGGTCTTGTTTGCATGTTTCTCCCCCTGTCTGGGTGGATTTTCTCTGGACACTCCTGTTTCCCCCAACATCCAAAAACATGCACAATAGTCAAAATCCTCCAGCTCAGGCAGTCCGGACCAAGTAATCCTGTTTATTTAATCCATTTCTCACTGGAAATGCTTGCACCTCACTGATATACCATCATGTTTTAGTCCAGGACGCTCCTCCATGTTTTTAAAGTCTTTGCACCTTCACCAGACCTCACAAATTGCCACCACTACACATCTCAGCAATACTGACACTAACTGCATAATATACCGGAGGACCTTTAATTGAATAGTCTGTCCGAGTACGTGAGAGCATAAACCGCCCTCTCAGTCATGCAGATTAGCTGAACATATGCTAATCATTTGACTGCTAACTGGGCCTTTTCTATGGTAATATCCACGGCTAAGTTAAACAGATAATTTCATTGAAAGCCCCCCGTTTTAGCTAAATTGTCCTTTGCAGCCGTCATGCAGACAACAGCTGGTCCTTTCTGCTTTTAGTGCCATAAATCGAGATGCCAGTCACGATCCCTGATTAGTGTTCATCTGTCTATTTAGCTCAAATAGAAGAACAAATATATGGGGAAATTGTGCCATCTGAGAGCCTCTTTATCTACCCTAAAGTCATAAATTAAAGCTGCACTTTGTAACTTTTCTGATGGAAGGTCTGTTTCATTGCTTTTCTCTCTAAGGAGATGTTAAAACTTTGATTAAAACATTTCACAAAATAGCATCAGGTGTTTCATTGGTAATATATAAAACATCTTGAAAAAAAATGCATTTTTACTGTGAGCGGGATCGCCACTTCACAGATCTGACCTGTAACAAAGTCATCTGCTTGCCTCCATGGAGTTCCTCTATATGGAAAGTTAATGCCATATAGAGGAACATTTCAAGCTATGTAAATGTTACACAATGCATCTTTAACCTTGGTTTAAATTAAGTGACAAACATGATACAGGAACTACACTAGTCCTTGCAGACTTAAAGGTGATGGATGCTTACCCAGAAATGCAGAATTATGTAGTTTCATCCCAGCTCTGACCATCCATACTGCCATTACGTCCTTGAGCAAGACACCTCTCCCACCTTGCCCATACATGAATGTGGTGTGTGTGAGATTGGTGGAGGGACTGGAGTTTGACAGCCACACTGTCATCAGTCTGACTCTCATGTAATCTCACGAATTATAATAACACCATGAACCAGAACCAACTAGACTTCACAGAATAAACAAGGTAGATCTAATCCAGTATTAACAGTATTAAAGTAAGTTTAAATAGGGGATTAGCCAGGATTTAACACTACCAGAATGAGTTCTACCAAAATAAGCCTGCAAACCACAAGACGTGCCTGCCCCACAGTTTGAAAACCTCTGTCACTAATAAGACCTATTGACCACTATTGTTTTCCATGCACCAGATGTGTTGCACAAAGCTTCCATCTGGGGCCATGCAGATGTTAACATCTGGAGGTGTTTAAAATGAAAAAAGTCAAATGAAAGTTCAAGTAACTTTTAGATCTCAGTTAAAAGAATAGGCAAACACAGATGGGTGTCGCCCACGTCTTCGACAATGTCTCCCAATTTAATTTCACTTCAGTTTTTTGCTTCAGTACGGGCGTTAACACAGTGGGTGGGCATTATTTCTCCCCTTTAGCTCTCTTTGATTCGGCTGTGCACTTGGGGGCACCTAAGGGCGTCAGTGAATCACAAAAAGAGAGAGTCGCAGCAGCATGTAGCAAGGAGGAGTCTGGTGTAGATTTTAATTGGCTTTTATGGTTAGCCGTTTGCTGCTAGCGTACCTCACCTCTAGCTAACCTGTGGATGGGGGGTTGCTGAGTCACCCTTTGTACAAAATGATGACGGATGGTCCCTGGTATCGAGGTTTGGCTGAGGTCATAGATGACTATAAAGGCTAAAGACGACAGGGACTACATTTCCCATAAGGCAACGTGTCTTTTCACTGCAGCAGAATAAACTATTTTCACAAAGCAATTGTTTTTGTGGCAGTACATGAAACAGCACAGAGAGATAAGCAAAAATAATGTGGAAAAGTAAACAAAAGAGCCATGGAACAACCTACAGTTCCTGCTCACTAGTGGTGAAAACATTTATCACACTTATGTCAGAATACTTTTGAATGAACACTAGTTTAGCATTTAGCATCTTAAGATCACTGGTTTAAAGTGGGACTAACCATCTAAGCACCGCCCACAACCACGTTGCAAATAGAGCTGCTAACTTAGGCATACCTAGAGGACTAAAGGGAAGAGTGAGGGGAGGGGCAGGGTCTGGACATATGAGGAACTCTGCCCCTGCAGCCAGGTGTATTGTAATCAGAATCACCTGGCTTTAACCAGGGCAGTCCTGTGTGATGTCATGTAGAACCTGAAATTGCACTGACCACTGATGGCTATTAAAACAACATATACACAGTTAGGTGGCAAAACAAGTTGATTCAGTGGTAAATTACGCTTTAAACATTAGGGTAACTGAAAATTCTCTGAGTTGTGATGACACAATCCCAGCCCTGTGTGGTGCACCTTCTCATTATGAATCAGGAGAGTTGTGCTATGGTGATACACACTATACAACTACCACATGACCCACTTCTGCCCAAAGCTAAGGCTGCGTTCCTGTTTGCAAAAAACTCAACCTGGACTAGAGCAAAACTCAACCAGGACTATAACCGGACCAAACAAAGCCTACAAGAACTAAACCAGGATCAAACCAGGACTTTACTGGACATTCACATTACACAGATGATCAATTCCTTGACCTTCTTGCTATAAGGTGCAAACCACAACTCTTTATTGTCTAATTGAGATGTGCGGTACACTATAGCTGCGTTTGGGTTAAAAGGGTTGGCGGTTTAAGTCAGCAGCATTCAGCAAGTGCACATAGAAAAACAGTTTGAAGAATAGATGGCATTTCCCTTCCTTTGTAAACGCACACCAGCTTTCCTCCCAGCATGCCGCAGCTCCTGTCTGCTCCATTCTCGCTGGAGACCCCGCGCACAATAGCTACTGCTGTTACTGTTTTTGATACGCTCAATAAGTTTCCATCTGGCAAGAAAATACGCCTTTATCCCCGGGCTGCGGCACTCAAAGGCAAACTCAGGGTATATACGGCTCTCTTATCGATTAACCTGAACGATCATCGACGGGACTGGAGATAGCAGTGGGGTGTTGAATAATTCAGGCAATAAGCGGCAGCCCAGTGCTTACAGAGGAAATCTGATCAAGCAACAAATATGAATGTGGACTTGGAAAGAGTTAGAGCCTCACAAATGCATGGTAGGGTATGAAAATGTTCTGTGTGTACTGTGTAGAGCTGTGGTCCTGGAGAAGACGTTGGACAGTTGGGGATGCAAGCTGTCCCACCTGACAAAAGTACACCAGCAGCAGAGGACATATGTTGTGCTATTATTATTGCTCTTCAGTATTTTTTTTGCACAGAAAGACTGCAGAACAATTAAAGGGTTTTTAGAAATTCTGCATATTTGTACATGTCTGGAGTAGGGATGGGACAGTATGAAATTTAGACGGTGGGATAAACGGGACCAAAAATATCCCGGTATGACGGTAGATGACGTGGAGTTGCATGGTAGCTGAGGTTAAGCCTTTCTGTGTGGAGTTTGCATGTGCTCCCCATGTCTGGGTGGGTTTCCTCCAGACACTCCAGTTTTCCCCACTAACCAAAAATACAAAATGTAAGCAAAATCCTTCAGCTTCCTAAACAAGCCGAGTCCAAGATCTGGAGATGGGTCCCCGAGTGCTGTACAGCTATAGCTCACTGCTCCTGACAGGTTTTCAACTGCAATTGGTTGAAGGATGGGTCAAATGCAGAGAAATAATTTCCCTCATGAGGGATTAATAAAAGTACACCTTACCCTTACATTGCCAAAAGACCCTAAAGTGAACATTAGAGTATTTGTATCTGTTGTCCATGTGTCTGTAGAACTTTTATTTATTCAGTCCATGCTGCTTGCTGTCATTGTATGTACATGCACATATGATGTTATGTATATAACATGTATTTGATCAAGGCTTTCAAACTTCATGTTGCTAAAGTACAAGGCATACCTTTTGACAATGTTTAAAATGTTGGCTACTTAGACTGGATTATTACATTTGTTTATATCAGACAGAAATGTGTGATAACAGGGTTATATATGATTTATCTGTCAATAAAAATAATAACGCATGAGTCCTATATAGCGTTTTTACAGACACTTTACAGTTTCGTGCATTATTCATTTTACTCGGTGATGCTAAGCTACTAGAGACACAACAACAGTTTTGCCATTGGTGCCCAACTGTGGCCCCTGGTATTTCCAGTGGTCTCCTGATGAGATCAAGGAGGTTTGGCCACAGGTAACTTTTTTCATGGACTGCTTGGATGTGTTCTGTTTGTTGCAATTTAACCACTGCACTATTTGTATCAAGGACTTTATGCTGCACAAGCTCATCTTTTACTCTCTCAGTCACATCATTGGTGATAATCTACTCCTATAGTAACAGCTGCCCTGGGGCAGACTGATGGGATATGGCGCACATAACAGCTTTATAAACTGGAGGGCTGGGGTCGAATTGCCAGCCTCGTAGTTATGGGACCACTGGTCCTATCGGCGCACTGTCGCCCCAGTGAATGATTGCATTATTTAAGTTAGTGCGATTTAGAGAAACACATTTGTGCACAACAGCCAGGCTAAGATGTTTATCAGACTGTTGTAGGCTATAGGGCAATGATGTTCTGGCATATTTCCGCACTGACTACTGAACGTCTGTGTCGCCCCAGGGTGCTCCTCTACTCTCTGGTGGAGATACGGGGGTGGCTCTGCTCTGCCTCCAAGGACACAATGATGGAGAGAACACAGGAAGAAGAAGGGAGAGACGTATCCACATATAATACACCAGCAGCTGTGGGTAGGGAAGAGGAAAGGAGCTAGGAGGCAGATAAGCGCCTTAGAGGGTGGGAACGATAACTGCTGATAGTGAGACGCTCTATGGAGGCCAAGAACAGAGTGAAATAGAAGGAAAGAGAGGGAGAGAGAGGGGGAGAGAGGAAAAATGGTAGCGAAATGGTGAGAGAGAAAGAAGAGAGAGAGAGAAGAGAGAGAGAGAGAGAGACTGAGAGTGAAGAGGGGTTGAGAGGAAGGGACAGAGAGCAAGAGAGAGAGGGAAAGATAGAGAGGAAAGAGAGACTGCTTCTTTAATAAATGAGATCAGGCGCCCAGACCATCTCCATAGCAACCCAGCGAGACGAGCTTTGGCCCGGTCTGCGCTCCTGACGAAAAGGTCTCGTCCTCCGTGTGCCTGTTAGCAGCGGGACTATCACTCTACACATCAGAGCAGAGCTGGCTAAAACTGGGACTGTGTTTGGTGCATCTGTGTGGATGTTCACACCAGCAATGTCTATTTAAGGGCTGTGTGATACTGTTTAGACCTAGTAATAGAATTGGTTTAACACAACATGACTTACTTTTTACTTTTATGTGCATGCATTTGTTATAATCAGTTAAAATAAAAATACATATAAAGAAACATGTAATGTGGTTTACATATTTGTTAAAAAGGGCAAGTATCCACATTTAACTTGAAGTTCTATTTAAAGTGACACCGTGTAACTTTCTGGAGGCTGACATCACCTGCAGGATTTCATGGGAAAAAAACATTATTTGGAACATTCTCCTTGGAGATAGACAGATAGATATTTATTCAACTTTTTTCAAGCACCAAAATTGTGACTGTTAAAAGAAGACAAAATTAGCATTTTGGGATTTTTGATTGTATTATGCCATATTGTGGAATACTCTAGCCAAAGGGACTATATTTCCATGGGAATCAGGTATTTTTTAATATATTTTATTTTATATTTTTGCATACAAAGTTACACAGTGAGGTTTTAAATTATAAATAAAAGTTGTATTTGTGGAGACTAATCAGCTAAATGGTTGAGTTATACCGTATCCATGCTGTTTTCCAGCGTAACATGCAGTTCCCAGTTGTTTTTCATTTTCAAATTTTAAGTCTGAGAACTTACTCTAATTCTCCATTGAGGACATTTTTCCTTCATGTGATTTTCACTTCCTTATGCCTCTTTTCAAAAGTCCACAGAGATTTGAAGTATTGTGCTCTCAAATACAATTTTCTTTGCCAACCACATTATTTGGGCTGTTCTATTGTAAGAAACACTCTAGATGGAAAATGCTACTTACACAATATGCACATTTGATGGCTCTATGAAACAGTTTGACACAGTTAGTAGCTTTTGTTGTATTTTGTAGTTTTGCTGCAACAAAATCAGGGACTACGCTTTGAATTTATGCCTGGACAGATTCTTGGACACTGTATACTATTGATTGTCCCTTTGCATGAGGCTAATGATGCTGCGATTTTGTCTTGGCACTCACTCTCTTCTAATCTCCAGAGACTGTTACTGGTCCTTTGCCATCCTGTTTCTCTAGATTTGACCTACGGAAAAGTTCAGAATCAGTAAATACTGGCACACAACGCTGTACTATGACCCTGAAAGCCAATGACAGATTATCTTGCCATTTGAGCATGTTTAATAAAGTTCAGATAAATCAACTTTTAACCGTGTTATACAAAAATATTGTTTGACCTCAAATACATCCCTAATTTATTTCATTCATGTTTATATGCAGCGGTTGCCTTTTAAAACAACTGTTAGCGCCATGTTGCTAATAGCTGTGCTGCTAATTAGCCACTTAAATATTCTTCAGTCTTGACTATTGCCAGTAGAGGGCAGCCGATATCCAATCCAAGCTTTCACATTGGCAGCGAAAGAACCACAACATCTAGAGCTTGCTGGATAAAGGCATATTATGGGCCAATTTGAATTGTAAAAACCATCCCATTTCCCATAATTACTCCATTCTGGTCTTTTTCAAAAACGTAGGACAACCTCTGTTTCCTATTTGCCTTGTTAGACGGCTCCTGACTGGAGGAGCATGACACAGCAGACTGCGTATTCAAAGCACAAAGCTTTATTTAATTTGCGAACAACAAGCTGTGGCTCTGGGAGGTGATTGGACCTCAGCTGTCTACAGATCCCCATCGCATGATTCATCACCAGGATATTCACTCAATCAGTACAAGTGACTCAGCATTGGCCTGGTAAGCACAGCCCCTCTATGCTGTGTATGAGTGTATGCTCTGTGAGTGTAGGCTTACTAATATTTGAAAAGCCAGGAATTATCACTGGACAGATCTAAGTGTAATTTCATTCAACTAATGGAATACGCATTTTATATAAAGGATTCTTACTGATGTTCTTATAGGGAGACCATTTTAACATCTATCCATGGACTACAGATTTTTTGGGGTAACTCTGGTACAAGAACGTTTATCAATGTCCATTGTCCCTGGGAAATAGTCCTAAACCAAACAAACAAGAACCAAAGAACTGTGGGCTGTTAAGTATGGTTGTTGGACGCAGTGATTCATCAAACACACCAAACAGCCTGTGGTTTTATGCAACATTTTGGGGACTTTCAAAAGATATAATATTTTGTTTTGAATTGTTAATCACTATGGCAACAGAAATCCTGAAAACCATGGATAGATTTGGCCTGTTTTATGTTTTAACCTTTCCAAATGCAGCCTTATCATTTATGTGCTTGGTGTAACTGCTACTATTATACTGCTGATTGTACAATACATACATTCCATTAGCGATCTCAAAAACATACCTGACTTTCTTGCTTTAAGTATCAGTATATAGTAGGTCTACCATTACTTCTACTGTTAATAATAGACAGTGTAATTACTACTTTAATCCTATTGGCCTATGTACATTCAAGTATTACTTTCCACCTCTCACTCATGTTCAATTATAGTGCAGTAGAAGCAAGAGGAAGTTGTTGTACCGAGTTAATGTAAAGAATATGGGAATCCTTATTGCTCTAATAATGTCTTATGGAAACTTCATTAAAGCCATCTCAATCACCCTGGTCCAAAGAGCTGAGCGAGACAGCAGCACTCGGAAATACTTTCACATGAGCTTGCATATTTCCCGTGCATGGATCGATCGCAGAGGTGGGGCCTGCAAAAACATATCGGATGTCTTACCCGTTCGATATGTGTGTTAATGTTGTGCACCGCTCGCCATCCGGAAACTACTGATGGAGGAAGAAGTCTGCCTCCTCCTCCTCCTCCTCCTCGGTCCACCCCTCAGAGAGCAGTGTCCTCGAATAGCCTCGCACTAAATGGACAAAGAAATGAATCAAAACGTCTGGGTGAGCTGCAAATGGCTATTCATGTCAGATGTTGATTTGGTTTGCGAGTTATTTTCCTGAAACGTGAAAAAGATGTGGGGGGAAAAGTGGGTATATAATAGAAGGTTTAATGGGGGTTGTATGTTGTGGTCTACATATCAGTGCACTCTAGTGGCCGCAAAGGGAACTGCTGGTCAGCTGTACAAATGAGTAAGGAGTAGTACTCTAAACGTCTTTAAAGGTGCAATATTTCACTTTCCTGGTGGAAGGGCATTAAACTCATTGATCTCCATGGAGAAAAGCAGGTGACACCACAAGGACTAAGTTGTAATTCAGATCTGTGGAAAGGCGACCCCGCTCACAATAAAAAAAAAAAAAAGTTTACTTATTTTTAAACAAAACTAAACAAAATAAATGCAAGATAGATAAATTTAATGCTACACTGTGGTACATTTCAAAGCAATAACATCTCCATAGAGACAAGCAGGTGGCGGACACTCCATCAGAAAAGTTGCATAGTGTGCCTTTAACTTATATTTTTGCTATTTTTTTTACTATTTTATACATAGTAAAATTGCTAATCATAATTAAAAAAAACAAAAAAACATTAGACAATAATTGTTTGTGGTACAGTTTGTATAATAGTGATCACAGTACACTGTACAAAATACCCTCTTGTAAATCATTGCTGTTTTTACTTATAACACAGTACAATTCTTTAATAGTTTAAACACAAATGATTCAATATAAGAAATCATTAATGTCTATATAACTCACACGTTTAATCAATCAGCAGTTTGAATAATTATTGTGACACTATCCATACTCGCAGTTATTTCACCAGAAAATCTTAAATATGGTGCCATGCCTGTATCAGTTGACAAAATGGCAGTGATTTATATTGTAGAGTACAAACATGTAGGTACTTTCTAAACTCTGTACATTTCTCAGACTCCCGACTCACTTTCTCTCTTTGGAAAAGGCGTGACAGCTGTGAGATGATGAGGAGAGCTGAAGGAAAATATTGATTCAAGTGTCACCTCCGCTCCTTTATAATGAAAAGCTAAAGGTGCACCAAGTGGAAAAGTCACTATTGCCTCATCATTTAGCAATATGATGAAAAAAAATATTCAAACTAGAGAAAAAGTATCTATTGAAAAAACAGTCCATGGACATGGCATATCATTTTATTTACAGTAGTAGAGCAAAATATATGGATACAATTACTGCAGCATATTCATTAAAAGGCACCATCTGACAAACATTAATGAGAACTGTGTGTGAATACATTCTCAGTTTTTCTCTAATTCCAAAGATTTTCGTATCTACACACTGTACACTGTATGTTACATGGGTTGGTATATTTCTAACTAAAGTCATAGTATTT
>KN477017.1:21212-35122 GCA_000787095.1 Periophthalmodon schlosseri | reverse complement strand
TGTGTGAATGAAACAAAACACGACTCCAGGTCTGTTTGCGACGAGGAAACATTAGAACAGATCAGAAAACAGTGAAATATGGGCCTTTAAACACAAGTTCGTCACAGTTCGTCCTCTCCTCTGTCGGCAGCGCATCGGTGACACATGATGTTCCTCCATACGGTCCAGACGCCGCATTAAAATGACCTTCTAATGGAGAGAGGGGCTGGATGGACACAGGCTATTTATTATAGATCAGATGTCTCCTTGTCTCCACTTGGTTCTGCCGTGGTACTTTATGTTCCTTGTTCTGTCCTGACCTTTCCTCCTTCCCTCTAGTTTAATGTTATTTCCCTCACTTCCTCTCCCATCATTACTCTTTCCACTTCCAGCCGCCGCTCGTCCTGGTCGTCCTCCACTGTCTTCTGATTCCACATTTCTTTAGCACATTACATCAAAGCTCATTAATAACCCTGCGAGCGCTGCTTAATAATACATAAAGAATTGCTGCGAACAACACATTTTTACCAGACGCTAATTACTTTGATGCAACTGACGGAATTTTCCAAAAACTTCAGAACGACTTTGTGTACAGTATCGGTTGACCTGAGCCATATGCTTTGAAACTATAACCGGACAACTTTTTCAGAACTTTGCATCAAAACAGACAAGAGGCCACGAGTGCAGCTTTAAAGCAGCTTTTTCACATGGGAAAGTGAAACGGGGTGGACCACCCTTAAACAGCCAATCAGCTCTCAGCCCTTTCTTCTTGGCCTGAAGAACATTTATCTGTAAGAAAACACAAAGTACATAAGAAATGTATAACTCTGAGCTAAACTCTACATAATGTGCCACAGAAACAGGCAGAAAATTCAAATCTGTCAATGGACAAAATGTTTCAGAGTGAAGACGTTTGGCTGCTCGTCCAAGCTGCGTGTTCAGCTCTGGTCAGATCACTGCTGGACACTGCCTTATATCTGTCTGAAGGGAGGAGCTAACGACACTTACAAGTTTGTTATACAGAAATTGTTTTATAATTAGAATAAGACAGTGTTTGATTTGTTCATAACCTTCTGCTTTTACACAGAAAAAACAGACTTTACACAGTTAAGAGGAAAAAGTTAGATACTTAGATACTTTATTTGAATTTTTTCGCCAGTAGAGGGCAGATGTGAAACCTGCCCCTCCCCTCACCTGGCCCCTCCCCCTCCTCTCACCCGGCCCCTCCCCCTCCTCTCACCTGGCCTTTGCTCAGACTCACCTTCTTCTGTCAGACCAAAGCTGACACAGAAGTAACGTAGATGGCATCTAGTGGTGAAGAGTGAGAATACAACACGGGCGGGTCAGCCAGTTACAGATGGTAGCTTTAAAGCTACAGTATGTAACTTTTTAAAAAGCTTTTATTTCAGTCATTTTTTTTTTGGCTGAAATGTATTTGGTTGTGTTTATTGCTCTGAAACACACATCCTTAGTGAGCTGGCTGCTTATATACAAACCTGACTCTTATTTTCCTTCTTCCTGCTTGTTTCCATGGTAATGTTTTCGTTTGTATTCTTCCCAGTACGGCATAAACCTTGTCTATGTTTGGCTAATGTTCCAAAGTATGGTTTTAACTTTGTTTCCATGGAATCCTGCAGGTGATGGGCCACCTCCAGAAAGTTCCATGCTCTGTTTTTGTCTGTGTAGGATTTGACCAGAAGCGTTGTTCTTTCAGAAACCCCGACCTTCTTGTTGTGAGGCGAGCACCAGTCAGTCATCGTGCCAATCTTATATCATTTGCATTTTTAACTAAATATTATGACACTAAATACTTCTCAGGTGCAGTCAGTGTAATCTGATGTTAATTATAACATGGAGAAATGCCACAGAGGACTCAAAGAACAAGTTAAAATACAATGGTGTACTATTATGCAGAAAATTGGCTTTTGAAGTCGGGCATAAAAATTAGCCCGGTCCGTTGATTACCTGGTCACCATGGCAACAGGCGGTGGGTGGTCTTTGAATTTGGAGCGAGGGGAAAAAAAGGAGATGTGAATATTTAACATTGGGTGACTTTGCCGGCAGCCGCTTACGCTTCCCAAATTTCAATAGTGAAGATGAGCTTGTGTCTGTAACGTGTGATTCTTGAAATGGAAGGTCAGCGAAGCAGTTATGTGGCCAGAAGTACCGGCCCCATTAAGCAGGAGGAAGCTGTCCGCTGTTGGGTAACGCGAAGAGGAGTCGAGGAACAACTTACTGTAAATGGGAGAAGTGATAGTGACAGTAGTAGCGGGGGCCGTAGAAGTCGCTGTACTAGTTGTAGTAGTAGGAACAATAAAAGTAGTCATACCAGTACATAAGTGGCAGATGCAGTATTTGTACATATATATATATATTTATTATATTTTCTATTTTGTAAATTGAAAATAAATAAATAAATAAAACTAAACCAATCAAATCTGTAGGATGTAAAGACTGAGGACTGACATTTGGAATTACAGTCACAATCAGTTCTATTCAAAAATGTATACAGTAATATTCATTTCTACGAGCAAAAAAAAAATCTAGCATAATTTTTTTCTAAACATCCCTGTCTAAAAAAAAATAAATAAAAAAATATATATATATATTAGAATAACCTGCCTTTTTATTGTTTTTTTTTTTTTTAATAGGGGCAGATACAACAAACATAGATTAACAATTCAGTTCATCTGATGCAGGTTTCACAGAGTTTATAGCCCAGGATAATGAAACAACACCAGTCCCCAGAAAGGCTTTTAAAACTTTACTGAAGTAAGTACTTAAAAAGGATTCTGTAAATATGTGATAAACTTCAGTTGTCATTATAATTATAATTACAATTCTTTCAGAGCCTTTGATTTTTTTTTAAACTATATTTTTACATTTTTTCCCAAAGCCTTTAATTCCAAATTCCATATTCCCAAACTCAATTTGAGAATATTCCATACCCAATGTACCTTCCCATTCACAAAACAATGGCGTATGTGAATCGCTGGCGTCTGCACAGGTCTGCTCCCCATTGATAACTCTGCTGCGGTCGACACTGAGCTGATGCTAGGTGTGTGTGTGTGTGTGTGTGTGTTTGGCTTGTGAAACATCTGTCACCGCTGGATCTGCCCACTGGGGGGCTCTTGTGGGACCCGCTCCTCAGCCTCTCCGGAGACTCTACACCGTAATGCACTGTAATGTCGCCGTGTTGTCTGACAAGTGCACGCGCAAAAGCTCCTCAAACCTCTGCGGGCTCTGAGTAATCCAGGAGTCATCGGGGAGGTGTAGACGGCAGCGGAGAGAAGGCGTCCGTGTTTTTTTCAAAATGGAGGAGCGCGTGAGAGGTTGATGGTCTGCTCTGGGCAACACAAACGAGTATGTTTTGTAAGACACTTAATGTATTCATTTTATTTATTATTTCCACACGTTTATATTTGAGATCGCACAGTTTAAGGCTTTGTTCAATATTGATTCGAAATCTTGATTAAGATTTCAGTCAATAACATCACTGAATTTTAAGGCGCTTTGGTGGAATTTTAACAAAGATTTTGACAAACAAAAAACAGTTTTAACACATATGTACCTGTCCTTCTTCAAATACGAAAGAATAATAGATGAAATTAACAATTTAATGGGGCTGTACCCAATTTTTTTCATGCGATAAAGTAAAATTTGTTTTCCCTCAGTTCAGATATATTGTAAAAGCTGGTCTTATAGGTTCAAAATGAGACAGATGTGTGGTTCTGCTTACAATTCTGAAGCATTTTTATCGTCTGCGAAACAGGAAGTATAGGCCTTATGCTGGTGCTGTGTTAGCAGTGGCGTAACTGCATTAGGAAAGTGTTATTTAAGTCCATTTTACTCTATATATATATATAATTCCACCTTCAAGGCATTCAAAAGCGCTTTACATCAACGAACCACCCATTCACACACACACACGGGGCGAGGTTAAGTGTCTTGCCCAAGGAGACAATGGCAGCATTCATCTGCGGGAGCTGGATTCGAACCGCCAACCTTCAGGTCAGCGGGCAAACACTTTACCAACTGAGCTACTACACGCGCTTTATTCATACACCTCTATAAAACGTCTGGAAGCATTTTTACGACTCTAAAACGGTTTTCCAATTGGAGCATATATCCGGCTCTCCTTCCAAATGAACATGTCGCCGCCGATGTCTTATGCAAATCCCGTTCTCCGCTTAATTCCCCGTTTTCCCCGAGCCTTCCGTGGCGCGTCTCTGCTCCTCTGCTTCCCATAATAGCTCACGGAGGCACGTCTGAGAGCCGGCCAACCTTCATTAACCTTATCATTAGACTGACCCCCAACAGGACGGCTCCGCTCCACTCCTCTCCACTCCGCTCCGTGGGCACCTCTCCCTCCGCTACTCACTCCAGTAATAAAGCGGCGATACCTGGTTTTACGACTCTGAGCCCGAACGCTGGTCCAACCAAATCTGTTACGTTACTACTTCTTCGGGCTCTGCTATTAATCGAATGTTGAGAAGTCTACAGCCAATCCTCAGCAGAAGAAATCTGACAGTTATTAAAATTAATATTTCATCGACTCTGGCTCCATTTCACTTTCTACTGAAAAACCGTGTCCTCTCTCTGTAACTGCTGCTGTCAGACTCGTCATTTTGGTCTTAAAATGTTCGTATTAACCCGCTCTACGTGATCCTACGTGATTTTTATTCCGATATCGTGTCCGTAAATCAAGATATGAACGTTAATAACAGACAGTTCATTTGCCTTCTTCACCTGAGGTTTCTCCCACTAACGTTAGCAACAGGTTTGATAATTGTGACACCAAAATTGGGATCCATTTATGACACACATGGATCTACAATAAGAACTGGATAAGACACTCCCCCTCTGTCCTGGGGCGAGATCCACTAGTGGCCGCTCCAGGTACTGCAGCTCCCAGGAGGTTGGGCCTGGAAAGAATTCACACATAAAACATTTTTTGTGAATTCAAACTGCCTGTGTTCTGACAGTCACCCATTCTTCTGCAATTTCACAACATAAACATTTAAAAATTTGAAATCCTAAACTGCCTAAAAGTTAGCTTTGTAAGATTTAGCCTAGCCCCGCTCTGAACCCGCTCTAGCTCTGCTCTAACATCTATCGCTCTGATTGGACAGAACTGGCAAAACGGTGCACGTTTCTGACGTCACATGGTAGGAGGCGCTAGGCCAGTATTAAGGAAGTAATGCGGAAGAGAAAATGATTTTTGGGCCCATGCGCCAAAGAGCACGGGCCACTGAAAACAATACGACTCAACCTTTCAATTTGTATTCTGCTTCCGTGGCGTCGTATTAGCCGTATATGACCTCACACATTACAGCTGAGGTCAGGTAACGGTTTGTCAGTCTGACTTAAGAACTCAAAAAAACTGAGGTACTTCATTTTTTCTTCAAATTGGAAAAAGACAGAAGGCCGTATCTTTCCCTGTTTAACACGCTGCTCGTTTGTATAAGCGCTGAGGCTGCACGTACGTAGCTTCGTCGCGCCGTGAATGAACGCTACACCCAAGTTTAGCTTCATTCCGCGCGCACCGCTAGCTTTTGATGTGCTACGTGTGTCATGAAAGCCCGCAGTGATTAGCCCGTCTGTGTCTCTCTACCGTATGAATAAGGACCCCAGGGGAGCCACGGAGAAGACGTCTAGACTTATTCAAAGACCCAAAGCTTTATTATCAGCCATACAGCAACTATGAAGAGCTGCCTATTCACTGTGTGGCCCCATACAACACTGCAATAGCTCGAGTTAAATACCAATCACATCATGCAAGGGAGGAAACGAGATTAGCGCTCGCTGTATACGAACCCGGCATTAGCATATTGGCTCGTATGTGCTGTGAAGGCTGCTCATATCAATACGAGTTTTCTTCTACCGCCGCAGTGCGTTTAAGTACAGTCAGTTACTAATGAAATTATGTTTGAGATGTATGTTGTATTATATTGGGATATTAAAATTCTATAAACAAATTATACCTTTGCTTAGTTGACTGGCAGGAATGAATATATATATATGTAAAGGTAAACAGGCGCTTTATACGTTGTGCATATTGTGACAGAATGTAACGTGAGACAGGGCTGATAAAATATTTTTCCATGTTTTGTTCGCTGACAAAAGTGACCTTGGCCGAGACAGGAAGATGCATGGAAAAGGTTTGCAGTTTAAAGCTTCGCGGAGCAGTATGTTTGCAATCATCTGGAGCCATTTGCACAAGGTTAGGATCTATTGTTGTCTCGGCTACGAAGCGCAAACTAGGAACTAGTGTCTTTAAAGGGCCCGTATTACGCTGTTTTCTGATCTATGTTCTAATGTTTCCTCGTCACAAACAGACCTGGAGTTGTGTTTTGTTTCATTCACACATGTTTAACACACAAACCCTGCAGATTTACGCTGAGTTCTTCTCTCAAACTGAAAACACTCTGTTCCACCTCGTGACGTCATCATGTGGTAATACAGGGAGTGCTCCACTGTGTTTTTAAACTCCATACACCTTCACTAGAATCATTTGGATGGAATTTCTAATCTCTGCTAAACAAAAGGTAAAAGGTAGATGTTAACTTGAAAACTACCGTTTCATGACATCACAAGGTGGAACAGAGTATTTTGAGCTTTGGAGATGTAGACAGACTAATAATAACATGGCTTAAAGCTCAGAGTCAAGTTTTCTTAATATAGGACCTGTAAAATATAGTGACGGAACTGGAATTTCGACTCTCCTCCACATAAATACATAAATACTAAAGAATGCTTTTTGTTTTCATGGATCTCTGCATTACTTTAACATATTAGTGAAGAACGTGTGGTCCAATTAAAGGTTCGGTATGTAACATTTCTGAAAGGCTGCTGCTTTTCATCTGCTTATCTCCATGTAAAGGTTATTGCTTTGTCTACATGTTCCACTATATGGCATTAACCTTATCTGTGTCCATGGAGTAACACGGTTCTTGTTTTGATTCCAAGACGAGTGGGAATTATTGTAATTGGTAAATGGACACATTTTTATACAGCGCTTTTCCACCTTCAAGGCTCAAAGCGCTTTACGTCAAGAGACCACTCACCCATTCACTCACACATTCATGCTGAGAGCGGGATTCGAACCATCAACCTTCGGATCAATGGGCAAACACTCAAACAATTAAAGTACTGTCGCCCCCTTAGAGTTTGCAGGTTCTGACACAATCAAGTGGCACAGGGAAAACACAAAGCTTCCTAAGAAAAGTTTCCTCATCTGTAGAGGCCACAGCAGCAGAACTACCAGCCACCTCAGCCTCTCCATTTCCTCCTCTTCAACACCTCCAGTGTCCAGGCCCAGGGAAAGACAGTGTTTTTTACTGTCTGTATCTATGTCCATTCAAAAATCCAGTACCAACTGAAAATCTGGCCTCGTTTGTGCCCTGAATTACTGACTCAGATGTAACGGTAGGTCTGCTTCCTGCTTGTCTCCATGTAGATGTTATTTGTCTGGAGGGTTCCATGTATCTCCATGGAGACGCCACCAGGTCAAGTTTCAGGTCAGATCTGTGGAGAGGCCTGCTCCCAGTAAGAATACATGCTTTTCAAGGTATTTTGGAGCAATTAAACTCATCGCATAAATGCAAGGCAGATAATACAGTGGAACATTCCTCTCAGTTTAGACTCCTCCCCCCACCAGAAAAGTTACATAGTGCGGCTTTAACACTGGCATGAGTGTAAGTGTAAAATGTGAGTAATAGCCATAGACTGTGTATATATATATATATTAATGGGCATAGCTAACCTGCCGCCGCCGCGTTCCAAACAGGAAGTGATCATGTGCGGCTCCATCGACTCTGGCTCCAATTTACTTTCTATGAAAAACTGTCTCTGGCTCCAATTTACTTTCTATTGAAAAACTGTGTCCTCTCTCTCTGTACCTGCTGCTGTCAGACTCATTTTGGTCTTAAATGTTCGTATTAACCCTCTACATGATCCTGGGGTTTTTACTTCACTATTGTGTCTGTGAATCAAGATATAAACATTAAAAACAGACAAATCAGGCGCCTTTTCCCCGGGGTCGCTCCCGCTAGCGTTAGCAACAGGTTTGATTGACAGCGTCGCTAAGCGCCCGCTCCCTGCTAAACCAGCGGTGCGGGCGGGAAGGGGCGTTACCTTCAACACCCTCGCTCCAGATTGGCTCTTTGGTTGCTATGATACTCAAGGTCAGAATCCCAAATGTGGAACTCGACTCCAAATTCGCCGCTAAAACTGCTCCGGCCTCGATGAGCTTCATTTGGACCCGAACGCTGTGGGTGACGTCACACTCACTTAGTCCACTTCTTTAAACTGTCTGTTAATAGCAAATTTATGTATTATATTACCAGAAAAAAGTACTTTTACTAGTTGAATGGCTGCTAAATTTAAAAGATCTTAGACGAAAGAGATCAGTATTTGCTATTTTGAGAATAGTAGACTCTCATACAAAACACACGTACAGTAAATTGCTTTTCCACATAAAGCTTCTATTTCAAGTGCTGTTTTGATCCTGGTTACAGAGCGATCTCACTGTGCGACTCAAATCGTCATGGCGATGAGTGTGGGGGCGATTTAGTCAATTACATTTAGTTCTCGTCTCCAGAGAACAAACTTGTCATCATTGATCTGAAACGCATTATGGGGGTGGCAGTGTAAAGAAATGTGTTTGGAACTGCATGTCCACTTAACTTCAGGGACCCGGTTTTTCAAAGCCTGATGTTCTGTCAATAAGTAATCTCCCCATTGACCCCGTGTCCTCGATATCCATATTTAAAAAGCTGTTTTAATGGAGCCGCCTGTCATTGGACCATATTAGTTTGTTGTTTACATCTATCATAGTAATAATCTGCTAATATCCCGCGTGCGTTACCGTCTAAAGTAGATCGAGAACAAAAGCAGATAAGAGGATGTGGACTAATGGCTTCGTTCACACACAGAGCAAAACCCAGAACGAAACCTGGACCAGGACCAGCCCGAGTCTACAGGACCAAACTGGGCCTGGAATAGAACCAGCACCAAACCTTTTCCTACGAAACAACGGGTTTCGTAACAGGTGACGAGCTTAACCCATCACTGTTCACTCTATGGAAAAGTAGGTTGGACATCGCATCTGTCAGAAGAACAACACTGTGTGAATGTATTTATAAAATGTTTTTATAAAATGTTTTTTATCAGGGACGACGACAACAGTGACTCAGTATTTCACCTGTTTGTTGAACTTTTAATACAAGTTCTCATGATTGTCTACGACTAAAAGCTGAACAAGAGAGAGAGAGGAGGAGGGAGGAGAGGGAAGGGGAGAGGAGAGGAGGAGAGAGGGAGAGGAGGAGATAGAGAGGAGGAGTGAGCGGGACGTAGGAGGAGAGAGGAGGAGAGTGGGAGAGGAGTATTGGGGAGAGGGGGAAGAGCAGAGGTGGAGAAGAACTTTTAATCCAAGATCTCATGATTGTCTCCGTCTAAAAACTGAACTGAACTGAGAGCAGGAGAGAAGGGGAGAGGGAGTGAAGAAGGGAGAGGAAGATGAGGGAGAAGGAGGAGGATAGAGGAGGAAGAGCAGAGGTGGAGAAGAACTTTTAATACAAGATTTCTAAGTCTTGTTTACGTCTAAAAACTGGCCGCACTAGAACTGAAATGGGACAAAAAGCTTTTGGTTATTTTACTTCCCAAAAATGAAACACATTTCAAGGACATGTAAAACTGGATACTTTGGTGCCACAAAAGCACTTTATTAATGTGGAGATAAACATTTATAATCACACCTGCTCCTGTTTTTAGTGTTTTAAATGGACTTGTGTATTTTTTTGTATTATTTTGTTTTTGTATTGTTCTGTATTTGAACAGGTCGTCCATGAAAAGGAGTCTGAGCTCTCACTGAAATCTCCCTGGAGAAATAAAGATTAAAAATATATATATAAATACAAAATATGACTCCTCAAAATGCTGATGTTGGTGCAAGTCTGGAAAGTCACATTTGCCAAAAGTTAATATTTCCTGTAACATTTTCTCAGACATATCAGTGATCGCTTGGATTGCAGCATTTTGAACTCGTCAAGGACTTTTACAGTTGTTCAAGATGCCAATTTTAGATATTTCAATACCATGGAGAAAAAAGTTGTTGCAAGAGAATTTAAATTGTGAATGTAGACAGTTTAAAGTCATATACTGGATCAAAAGCCATAGAGTTGTTATAAGTAGGAATATTAAGTTGACTTGAGTTCGGTTAAAGGCACTGTACCTGTTTTTACTGCTTTAAAAATATGAAAAACAGAACTGGTTCATTTTTGCAGTGCTCCAAAGTTACTCCTCACTTTCCTGATGCAGTTTCACTCAATTTAAAAGCACTTTTTTTTTACAACTTTCAGAGGCCACAGTGGACTTTTGCCACCACAAAAAAAAAAAAAATCTAACAATAACTAGCATGCTAACAACGCACAAATAACCAACTTGTCAAGGTAATTAAGATTTGATTGTTGTGGACTTTGATGTGAAGGTGGTCGGCTGAAGTTGTTTTAAATATGCTATAGAAATAAACTAATTTAATAAATTTTCATGTATTTTGAGCAGATTAATGAACACAAGAAGTCAGTATAAATGTATCCGGTTCACTTAAGGCACATTTCACACGTATTTTTTTTTTTTTTTTAAGCTCGAAAAGGAGTGGTAAAAACATTCAATTGCCTTTTTTATGTTTACAGGGGACACCAGACCCAGAGGTGACCCTATAGACAGAGAGAAAACGGGAATCAAACCAGGTACCATCTTGTTGTGAGGCGAGAATTCCAGCCCTCAGACCACCGCGCCGTCCTGTGTAACGTATGTCCAGGGGCGTAAACTCGAAACATAAACATTTAAAATGAAACGGCGTGAGGCCGGTCCTCCTAATGTCTTCTGTTACATTACGGAATGGCTTGTTTTCCTCATCAGCTATTCAATTTTCATCAGCTTTTCTTTCATTTTATTACCTTTGCCCCCTCTGCCCACACTGATCCTCGGAGTCAGGCCTGAGTGATGGAGCGGGGGGACGGATATCGCTCAAACACGTATGTAATGCAGATGAACATGCAAATGAATGGCTAATGCATTCCGATTGGCGCTTTGTCTCTGTGTTTGGAGCTCCTATAGGTGATTTTTGCCCTGGGCATAACAATCATTCAATGTGTTAATGGGTCGCACGCTGAGCTCGTTAGCTATGCACAGGCCTCATTAACATACAAATTCAATTAACTTTCCCCCGCGCCAAAAATGAGGAAGGAAAAACAAATCTTGTGTGTGGCGTCTACGCCGGGCACGTTTTATCTCGGTGTCGGTGAACGTGGAGGAGCGCGGCGGAGACTTTTCCCCTGCTTTGAGCTCGCTGATGAATACTTTATGGCCTTTTGTGAGGTGACGGGGTTCAGAGCGGATCCAGACATCAGAGCGCCGGGTGATGACATGTTTGCCCTCACTCACAGTTTGAAGGGGAATGACCATTGTGCCATTAGCTCCAAGTCTATTACTTATCCACAAAAACGCTGTATGGTGGAGCGACACAGTTACTGAAGTACGCTGGAGTCAAAGAGTGGAAACTAGGGATGGGACGATAAACAATATCGTTTATCGTGATAAAAACACGACAATAATCACTCGTGGCACTTTTTATATAATCATGATAATCGCCAACAAAGATAATCGCCACTGTGTCACTAAAATGTGCAGAAAAAACGACTTCTCCCTGATGATCTCCTCTGGATCACTGCTGTTTTCACGTTAACAAAGTACAAGACTTTAACAGCTGTTTAAATATGGAACCTGCTCATATATTAATTTCACGTTAACAAAGTACAAGACTTTAACAGCTGTTTAAATATGGAACCTGCTCATAATATTAAAACTGTAATTATTCATATCCAGAACATTTTTAAACTGTCAGCAACAATAATTATCGTGACATAATCGTTAATCGCAGTTATTTTCGCCATGATAATCAATATCGTCCCAGGCCTAGTGATTACTATATCAATTTAAGATGAGATTTGAGCTGTGGAGAACTGCCATAGAAGTTATTTATTCAAACTATTGCTTCATTCTATTTGTTGCAGCTCAAGCCTTTTAATAATCGTTTATTTAAAAAGACGTTTACAAGGATTATCGTTGTTATTGAGTCATTTGGCTAATGTAGTTTCAATATCACTGTTGCAATACGTCGCGCTTCAGATTTTGTTATCGTGTCCATTATAGTGAGGAACTCAAAGGAAGTTCACGTTACACACATGTATTTACACTGCACAGCCACGGCACCGTCCTGAGATTTTTACGGTGACATGGGGTGAAGACTGGGGTGAGACATTCAGCAATTTTCAGCCTGTCACGTCACTGAGGCCTGTGTGAGTCTAGTATCTGCCTCGAGGCCGATCCCAAACCGCCCCAGGGCAGACAGACGCAGATGTGACAGCCAAATCGTGGCATTAGTCCCGATGGCGATTAGCTAACATTGTTCCACTGACATATTGATACTCATAGAAGACCAAAAAGCCTTGCCCAACGACACAACATCAACAATCTAGCCAACAATTTTCCAGGTTTGTGGACAATCTGGATAATGACATGTGACTTGTACCAAATGGTAAACAGTCACATTTTTATACAACAATCAAGGAACCACACACACATTCACACACACATCCACACGAATCACACGGGGCGAAGGGGGTTAAGTGTCTTGCCCAATGACGCAACGACAGCATTCATCTGTGGGAGCTGGAATCGCACCGCCAACTGGGCCTGTCACGATAACAACATTTCAAAGTGCGAGATATTGCTGAAGAAAATCTAGACTATAAACGATAATATTGAAATAAATTTATGGAACTGACATAAAAAAAACCCCAAAAAACAGAGAAATGTGTTTTTTAGAGTTACATTTAGACAAGTAAATACACAGCAGAATGAAACACTTTAGTAGTTTGTATCTGTAGTGAGTCATAGAAGTTATTTTTCTGTACAGTGACGAGATCTGAGCTGCAGAGGGTTGGGTAAATAACAAAAAGTTAATAGAAAGAAGAGCACCTACGATAAATACTGACCCCACCCCGCACATACAATAACAACAATAACGCCTACCGCCAACCTGTGGGTCAGTGGACCGCTCCCTGGACGACTCTCTTTTGCTTCTGGAGCAGGTCAGACGTGGAACACACTGCTGCTCACGTACGAGACACTCAACACTGACAGCGTTTTCGAAAGCTTCAAAACAGTGGCTGTTCGAGGGTCAAATATGTCGCCATGTTTAACAAAATTACATTTTTATATCGAGGAGCTGTTGGTTTAACTTTTCACTAACTTCAAATGAGCTGTGCTGTTGTCTGTATGTAGAGTGTGTTGTGTTGTGTGTAGAGTGAGTGCGTCGTGTGTTACATTTGCTTGTGTGTTATTGTTGCCGTTCTCTTCCTTGTCCCGTCGATTGTTTAACGTCGACCTGCCGAGGGACCGAAGATGGAAATGATCCGCGTTGGCTATAATCTTTACATATTTTTAAATGTTCGTGAATATGCGCTGTCCCTTTACAAATAAACATCACTGGTTTCTTATTTCTTATTTATGTCGAGAGCGGGTTTCGAACCGGCAGCCTTCAGGTCGGTGGACAAACACTGGCCTCTTCTTCAGCTGCATAATATGAACATTATGCGCCGTTCCTCCACGTAGATAAGTTCTTTCATTGCTCCGCGGTGACATAAAACACATGAGTACTTAAGGTCTCCTCCGAGGTGATCCGGTTCAGCGCGTTTCCAGACGTCCTCGCGCAAACGGCGAGGGCGACCGAGAATGCGCTGCCCTCTTTGTCTGAAGGAGACCGGCGTATCAGGTGTAGAGGCGTTCCGTCTTGTGCCATTAGCTGTCTGGGACGGCGGCTGTTTTCGACGGGGCCATTGTGGGCAGAGACGGCGCGCGCGGCG